>CM059192.1:2982867-3104473 GCA_030323885.1 Branchipolynoe longqiensis | reverse complement strand
TCACGACACTCGGACAAAGGACAGAACTTCAATGTAACACCATCACCATTTAATCAGTTAAATTGAATCACAATCAATCGACAATCAATAAACAAGCCACTGGGGCGAACAGGAGGCTGGCTCCGAGTGTAAGTCTCGCGTGTGGAGAGCTGAAGGCGGCTGGCACCTTGTGAACAGTAATGTACATGAGGTCCGGTGAAGCCCCGTTTAATGTTGGCGGAAGAAGCCGATATGGTGCCTGGAGCGATAATGATACAATCAACACACAATCACGATAATGTAAACAAAAACCACAGCACTTAACCCCCTAGAAAAGAGGGTGGGTGGGAGGGGAAATTTGACGTTGCTAGTTTGAAAGCTGGGAGAGAAGTGGCCGGGGAGAAAAAGGCCGGAAGTCAGGTGGGGAAAAAGGAGGTCAGTTCTTTGCCTCGTGCGTGAATTAAACATGTTGCCTCACCAACATGCCTAATTCACGACACTCGGACAAAGGACAGAACTTCAATGTAACACCATCACCATTTAATCAGTTAAATTGAATCACAATCAATCAACAATCAATAAACAAGCCACTGGGGCGAACAGGAGGCTGGCTCCGAGTGTAAGTCTCGCGTGTGGAGAGCTGAAGGCGGCTGGCACCTTGTGAACAGTAATGTACATGAGGTCCGGTGAAGCCCCGTTTAATGTTGGCGGAAGAAGCCGATATGGTGCCTGGAGCGATAATGATACAATCAACACACAATCACGATAATGTAAACAAAAACCACAGCACTTAACCCAACATAGAGGAAAGTGCTGTGGGAGCCTTTGAAATGGGCAAGTCACTCAGGTAATTAAACATCGCATTACTGGACCATGACCCGGCCCGCCTGAGATCGGCCAAGGGAAGATCTGCCATTACACACGCCTGAGCGGCTCCTCGTCTCAAGCTATGGAGCGTATAATGGGTTCTAGTGAGCACCTCCTGAGAGGCGGCTAAATTCAGGACTCTAGTCAGGGCACGGGCCGTTAAATAATCACCCGAGGGAAGCACAAATGCTGGCGAATCCCTCGGGAGGGGGTTAAGCCTTATATAGTTCTTCCAGGCCGCTACTGGGCAACAGGGTGAGGCAGGCTTCACTGGAAGCGAGAAAATAAGAGGCGGGCTTGCACGAGAGCGGGTCTTAGTGGAATTGAACATAACCAACAGAAAAGCATTTGACACCTGAACATCAGCGAGCATCAATGTATGTGACCCTATTCGCGATTCGGAATCCGAGGTAAGGTTACTTTTACGTACCAGGGTCATAAACCCGATTATTAATGCAGCAGTGAATACTGACGTATCCTCATTCATCTGAGTCAGAAATAAGACTATTCTTATGAGATCCGCGGGAGACATCGGGAGAGCTCGTTCTACTACATGACAAGACCTACGGAGCAGACCCTTCCGCAGTGTTTTTAACTCATAGGAATTGAAAACATTAGAGGAACTTAACAACGGGGCAATAACGGTCTTTATCGTACTCATATAGTTCTCAGCGGAACCTGGGGCTCTGAGCCGGGTAGAGAGATAGGTCCTGAATGCCAGGACATCGTACAGCGACGGGTTCGTAGGCGCGACACCGTGGTCCAAGCAGAAACGGACATACACTCGCACGTGTAGATTCCTGTTCTTACGAGTTCCGCCTGCCAAGGCTGCAGCATAGTTGTCAACCAGGCGTTGGTGCTCGACTACTGTGTAGCCTGGTGAGTAAAAAAGCAAAAATAAAAAAGAATACTTACAGAAGACCTTACAGCTCGAAATCAATCAGCTCAAGGGAGGGAATGACCTGAATCTCTTGTAATCCCCTTACCTCTACCTCCCTAGCGGCTGTTACCCTTGCCTTCTCACTTAGAGGGGCCCTGCTCAGTGCATCCGCAAGAACCAGATCAGCTCCAGGCTTATACTTCACTATCAGTTCGCAGCTCTTTTTTGCCGCTATCAGCCAGAGTTGGCGGGCACAGGCGCACAGGAACAGGTCCCTGCCGGACCCGGAGGAAAGGACTTGTTGGGATGTCATATTATCCGTGTTTACCACAATCACGAACTCATGAGGACGGGAAGGGAGCAGGAAATTAAGCGCTACTACCAAATTGAATGCTTCCCGCTGTGCTATTATCGGGATCGCATTTCTTACCTCCTCTGAATACAGACACGAGTAATATTTCTCGTTCGAGAACGCTCCCCCTGCCTCCAACGTTGAATCACACTCTATTACCCATGAGGGAGGAGGGGCTGGAGGAAGGAGAACGACATTATTGCAAGTACCTGCAAACCTTACAAACCACCCTACGTCCTTGAGGATCATGGGGTCGAAAACATGCTGGCCTACGTTCGGCGCCGCCCTGAGTGCCGCCAGCACCCTATTCATAAACCGGGTGGCAGGCCTGACACACTTTGCCACGTGCTGTAGCTTCCCTGCCAAGCTCTGGAGCTGTTTCCTCGAGGCTGTCGACCTCGCTCCCCAGTCCCGACACTCATCTAACACTTCTTGCAACTTAGCTTCTGGCAGTGTGAGGGACATTTTCAAGGTATCAATCTGGAACCCTAGCCACCCCATGTCTTGTGCAGGAGGGAAACATTTCTCCAAAGCCAGTGACAAACCCAGCTCACTGGCGAGCTGAAAGAAATAGTGATAAGCCTCCCCCGCTCTCTCCCTAGTTAGCTCAACCCCAATGAAATCATCTATATAACACAGAGCAAAAAACCCTTTCACCCTTAGTAGCCACACTACGGCTCTAGTCATCCGGGCACAGGCCAAAGCAGACGTCCTGCAACCAAAGGGGGGAGCTAAGTCTACATAATACTGAGAACCCACCATTAAACCAAGTAGAGGCGTAGAAAGGGGGCATACCCGCAGCTGCCTATAAGCTCTGGAAAGATCTGCCGACCACAACCAGGCCCCTGAACCCAACTGTACCAACCGATCTGTCAGCATAGTCACGGAGGGCAAGGAAAATGAGAACGGCTGCCCTTGAAAGAACCCCCTCTTTATCCCAGCATTCACACTCTTTCCCAGCGGAAAACTAAGGTCTAAGATAACCCTACGACTCAGTGAATTTTTCTTCGGGCGGGTCATTAGGGGACTAATCTGAAACCACGGCTCAAATGGTTGTAACACGAGTGGACCCAACATGGCTTTTGCACTACATTCTTTCTCTAAAAAACTCGTAATATGGCAGTCGGTTTCAGCATTCGCTGCATGATTCACCAACGTTGGCGTCGGTGTATGACTTGCTGTATAGTCTATGGGCCACCCGTATGCTAAGAAATCGACTACCTGGCTATCCGGATAGTCTACCAAGTACGCCCTCCATGCGGGAATGATCAAGTCTGAAGGAAGCAGCACCTTTCCTGACAGATAATTCGGTAGCGCAGTTTCCCTTACCAGGTCATACGTCTTCAAAAACTCAATACTCGTCCACAACGCTGCCGGCACTGCGACAGGCCACAACTCACACAGAAGGGATCTATACTCATACGGGGAAGGGGGAGCCTTACACCTATGTTGACTTGAGCCTGGGTATAGACTCAAAAGATCCGAACTCGTATTAAAGCAATCGTACTCTATTTCTACCGGCACCTGTCCTGCATACGAAGGCTCAACATTTTTACCTACACACACCGGGAAAGGTGCAACCACTATTGGAATATCGGTGTCAGTCAACACCGGCTGAGTGTCAACGGCGCCTATGGCCGGCGGATCCACAAGTAGGTCAACCACCCCCTCCCCCCGCCCAGCCGGGCAAGGGGCGGCGACCCACTGCCGTACCTGCGACTGTGACCCAGTTTCAGAACAAGGCACAGCTGACAACAGACTAGGCGAATGTAAACACAGAGACTCAAGCGGTCGTTGTACCGACCCACCTACAGTAGAATTACGCGTTACTGACTCAATTACGGGAACATGAAAGTTTTTAACTCTATCGCTGCTTACTAGCATACATGGGACCACAGGTGAATTTCCACTCAACAACACATCAGTAACAATCGGCTTCGCACTTACAGCAGCGGGTTGAGCAGTCGGCTTGTCAGAGCCCTTTCTGTCATAGAAGGACCTACGCTTCAAGCAGTCCTGCTCTTTATGCCAGTGTACTCTTTTCAGTCGGTAAGCACACCACGCACACACGTGAAGCATCTTTGCCGGGGGAGCACCGTGGGTCGCCGCAAACCCGCAGTCCCTCCCCCAGTTCCAGTTGATGCAGGGTCTGCCGTCGGTTTCCTTGTTGTACTCCGTCCTAGAGTTTATCGGCAACACACCTCCCACCTGAGCTGGGGAGGCCACCGCCTGAGACTGAACTGCTACATACGGCGGAACATAAGCAGACACTGGGTGATACACATGGGGAGACACAGTCCTACCCGCCGCCGTACAAATGTCCCTCTGAAGCTCTTTCAGTGCACCTGCATCCTCCCACCCTCTCGGGAGGCGACCCTCAGAAATTAGTTTAAACACCCGCTCCGACCAGTGGCGACAAACCGGCCACTCCCATAGCGTCGCCATATGGGCCAACTGTTGTTCATGATTAAAAATATGAGGCGGCCAAGATGGCGGTAGTGACGGCAACGTGGCCAGCGTATGCAGGGCGCCAAAATACTCTGGCCAGGTAGCTTCCCCTTGAGAAATAGTCTTAAACGACTCACCACGAGTTATGAACAAATGCGGCAAGAAACCAGTACCTTTCGGCTTGCGAAATGAAGACACCGGGTCCAAAAGGATATCGGCAATGGCCGCCGCTGCCTGCTGAGCTCGTCCCTCCATTCCTGCCTGTGGCCTGGTGACAGTGACAGTGGGTCCTGCCGGCTGAAGCACCTCTGCGAGGTAGTAGTCTGACGCCTCCCTCGGGGACTGCGCCTTCTGCCAGGCCGACTCGGGCGCTGGTGTTGGTGGCAACACTATAGGAAGCCGCTCAGGTTGGCGCGGCAACTCTGGTGAAGAAAATGACGGGTTACATTGTTGCGACACATACTGTGACTGACCTGGGAGCGGGCGCGGAGGCGCAGCAACGGTTTCCAGAACGTTCACCCGTGTCGCCAAGTCCTGCGTGACCTTTAACACCTCTCGCTGCAGTTCCAGAACCGTCGCCATATCTGACTGGGTTGCCACACCCTGCTGTGAATTCACCGGAGAGGTTGCGGGTGACAGCTGGCCGACTTGCGCTGTAAACCGAGCTTGTGACAAAAGCGACCTGGCAGCACGACGCAAGGACTCTCGCCGGAGCTGCGGTTTCCGCGGCGGTCGACCCACTTTCTTCTTCGGCGGCATCTCGAACCTGTGTAAGTAGAGAGACAGAAATTTGACGTTGCTAGTTTGAAAGCTGGGAGAGAAGTGGCCGGGGAGAAAGAGGCCGGAAGTCAGGTGGGGAAAAAGGAGGTCAGTTCTTTGCCTCGTGCGTGAATTAAACATGTTGCCTCACCAACATGCCTACTGTAACGTTTGTGCTATGCTTTAACATTCGTACTATACTGTAACATTCCGGCTATTCTATAACGTTTGTGCTATACTGTAACCTTTGTGCTATGCTTTAACATTCATACTATATTGTAACATTCCTGCTATTCTGTGCTATACTGTAACATTCATGCTGTAATGTAACATTCATGCTACACTGCAACGTTTGTGCTATAAAGTAACATATGTGCTATACTGTAACTTGTGTGATATATTGTAGCATTTGTGCTGTACTGTAGCGTTTGTGCCATACTGTAACATTTGTGCTATACTGCATAACGTATGTGCTATACTGTAACGTTCATAGTGTACTACAGCATTTGTTTGGGCTATACTGCAACATTTGTGCTATACTGCAACATGTGGGCTATACTGCAACATTTGTGCTATACTGCAACATGTGGGCTATACTGCAACACCCATGATATGATGTAGCAGTCGTGCTATACTGCAACATTCGTGCTATACTGCAACATCCATGCTATACTGCAACGTTCACATATTATGCAACATTTGTGGTATACTGCAACATTCATGCTATACTGTAACATTCATGCTATACTGTAAAGTTCGTGCTATACTGTAACGTTCATGCTATACTGTAACATTCATGCTATACTGTATAGTTCGTGCTATACTGTAACGTTCATGCTATACTGTAACATTCCTGCTGCACTACCAGGTAACTGACCCACTCTAACGTAAGGGCCCATTACCACCAAACATTACAGTGACAGATGCACTATGACTTAGGGGTCGAGTACTGTAAACTGTAAACTATCACATTAGTGTATACCACAAGTGTTATAGATGTACAAATCCGCAATAACGGCAGGGTCAATTTCTATATTCTCTCATCGGAATGACACACATTGACAACAGGATGTGAATAACTACAGGAAGCCGCACACGTTAAAACCGCCCACATGATCCAGCTGTTCCAATACTCTATGCCCTTCACAACAATACGACAACTACCCGGTAATCGGACTCAATAAGTGAGAATAGGAACACATGACACGCACTTATCTGAACACTGTGATATAATCCTCACCTCGCTAATGAATTACCAATGTTCATCACCGCAATGACACTGGTTGCCGTGACCTGGATCCTATACAAGATACACAATGTTTTGGTTGTTGAACTTCTCATGCATCTGTTTAAAATATCACCATCGGAGCAGGTCTGGAGGCGGTAGTGACGAGGGTGGCCAGGAGTCACTCACAGGTGGCGCCATAGTGGCAGAAGCAGGAACTAACTCATATGACCGAAGGATAGTAGGTAAGAGCTAATATATAGAAGAGAACTGATAAGTGGTAGTGTCCTTGTTTATATTTCAGTAATAGATTATTAAACACATAATTTATTATGTCGATATAAATAACGGCAGCCCCTTAATGTTTCTCTCTAACCACCTTAACTTCCATGTTATTCACTGCGGAGCGGGAATTCTCTCCTCTCTGCCTCCTATGCACCGTGAGCCAACTGTCACTCTGCTCACTTTCATGAAAAACTATATGTATATATATATATATATACATATATATACATATATATATATATGTATATATATATATATATATATTTAACCATCGGGCTATTCCACCCCCGCTTAAGGCCACCCTACGTGTTAATATAAATAATTGTTTCATGTGAATGACTTGCCGTCCTGCAGTGAGCCCGGTTGTCCTGTCCCCCCTGCCACCTGAACCCGTGAACTAGCATTTACCTAGGTGGAGATTTTCGAGTCCTGACAGACCGATTGCAGAAAAGGCCACAACCTTAATTAATAATAATAGATTATAGAAGCAATCCAAATAGCAATCTGCAGTTGACCATAGCGGTTACTAATATAAGTCTGGAGACAGAAGGAATGCAATAGTAAAGAATGCACTTCTTAGGAGCTCACCATTTTATTCTTACCTCTTACTAACAGAATGAATTTAGCAATATAACTTATGTTATGATTTAACTATAGTTCAACAGTGGAATGTATGTTATAAGTCAAATCCCCTCCCATATAATTAAGTTAAATAAGTTTGGAATTTCGACAATAAAATCCTAAATATCGGCTAAAACATCGGAGCATGCAAAAACACGTCCGATGGGGGGTCTGGCTCCGAACGGCCCGACTTCTATCGTTGCTTAGGATTAGTCACAATCACGTATCCAACAAACGCTTTACAGCAGGGAATCCGCTGCCTCGCAAAATCGCGCCACCCGCAGCAAAATGCCTAACCCACGCAAATGCCCCCCAGCGCAAAAAAATGCGCCCCCGCGCAAAATGAGGTCGAGCAGTCTCACCCACTTCACAGCCTCCCCAGACGAACAACAGGAACTGATGTTTGTCTAAGAAAGGAAAAGTGGGAGAGACTACCAGGGTTCGCGGCTGTAGCAACAAATAATAAGCATAATCGCGACCCCGCTTGATCCACGACTAAATGGCGTGGAATGCGAGGCACCGCATACTTCCTTCTCGTTGTGTAATTTTTTCGATTTGAGACAAGCCAGCTCTCTGGTCAACAATTTCAGTATTTCACAAGAAATATGTTTGTACTTAAATTCCTTCAAAAACAGTTTTGAATCATTACTTGATCAAATTGAAACTACCAGAATCGACCTTCAATTCTGGTACCGGCCCAACTAAAAATACTGACCCTGTCGTAGCTGAATACCCTGCCAGTCAGTCTGGCAATGAGAGAAACTCCACTAGTCACTTGTCATCTGTACCATTGCACACCATCCAATATCACAACCCTTTATAACACACTCCACCATTTTGACACTTCTGACCACACATGTACCACTAACCCCTGGAAGAAAATTCCCTAGCCCAGTTCCCGCGATGAAAGCTAGCTCAATATTTCTCCTCTACCAGTAGCCTATGCCGTAAACTCATTACAGCCTCAAAAGTACTCTGGCCGGCGTTACCATAGTAATATCCCTATCTCAAGTCCGTATCCCACCGTACGCTAAAAGTGAAGGGTATTTGGAATTCGCTACAGACGACGTTACCCTAAATGTATACAGCTCCAACGACAGGGTCCCGTTTTTCTCTAAAAATTCACACTTTGACTACTAGACAATGACTACTAAATAATGACTACATTGTAACCAAAGCCGGAAATTCCCGAAGGAAGTCCGCTTTTGGTTCACACAAAAACAATCTACGGTGCTATTCAAGCGCAAACTCAACCATTGGTAATTTACACTTCAACCAAAGCCGGAAATCCCTGAAGGAACTCCGCTTTTGGGTGACAGAAAAACAATTTACGGCGCCACCGAAGGGCGCACCAGACCATTGTTTTTTTTTTGTTTTTTTTTAGGGAAGTGCTCCATTAGGTAATTTAAGTACAATTTTCGCCTCTGAGGGAGATCAAATAAGGGCGACATTTAATGTTTGTCGGGTCAAACCCAATGAAGGCCAAAACACGTACCGACGCGCACGGTCGTGCGAGACGAAACTGTACCAAAAGTAAATGCGAGCATAAGTAAATGTGTGCATTTGTCAGTTTGCCCACAGCCTGATTCGCAAAAGTTGTACTTTCTCGCGAATATGCGCCTGCGCATATATTTCTTCTTGTAGCAATGGGATAATACTGGAGGGACAGATTTCTGGTTTGATGGCCGGTGGGCCCCGGATATATAAAAATACTCCTCACCGGATTACTATTGGGCACCGCATCCAATTAATGATACTCCCGACCGTAGCGTCTTTAGGCATCGTATGCCGGCACACTCCCTTCGATTGGGCCACGCATGCCGTCACACTCCTTATCAGGTAATGTCTCTACTCGCAGTGTGTTCCCTTATTTGCGCTGTCACATTATCTAGTCTGATCTACATCAATGGTTTGATGGCCGGTGGGCCCCGTATATATAAAAATACTCCTCACCGGATTACTATTGGGCACCGCATCCAATTACTGATACTCCCGACCGTAGCGTCTTAAGGCATCGTATGCCGGCACACTCCCTTAGATTGGGCCATGCATGCCGACACACTCCTCACCAGGTAATGCCTCTCAGCGGGTTTTGCGCCACTGCGCATATATACCCGTTTCTTCCATATGTGATACATTCGGCTTGGCGAGCCACTAAATGCGAATCCAAGCAGCGATCCTGCGTGCCTTTTGCATTGACAGGTCGAGGCCGGAGTTTCTTACTCTCTGAGCTCTGTGTGGTATGTGTTTTGGTGGTGTAGGTGTGTGGTGTGTGTCTGTGGTGAGGGTGTAGGTGTGTGGTGATGGCTTAGGGGTGTGGTGGGGGATATAGGTGTGTGCTGAGGGTTTAGGTGTGTGGTGGGGTGTAAGTGTATGGTAGGGGGTTTAGGTGTGTGGTTGGGGTGTCAGGGGTACCAACCAAAGCATTACAGGGACCGGCATGAGTCGCCATCTGGCGAGAGACTCACAATTTAAACATATTTACACCTATACACACTTTGGTCTAGTGGTCGGGTATGAAGGGGATTTAATTATTGCATGGGTAAACCGTTACAAATACTTTACCTATAATAGAATTTGGAATAATCTCTACCCTTCCACACAACCAAACAATTCATATTAACATTTCACTCTTATCCCTAATGTACATGTATGATTAACTAGTGGTTATCCCCAGAGATCATGGCTAGTTACTTCTACAATTTTAAATGGTTTAAATTTCTGTTTAATTTGATTGAATGTGTATGTCTATTTCCCAATAAATTAGTTTTAGGTCTATATTCTAGAAAATTTTGAAAACCAAGCTGGTGCCCTCAGAGAGAAGAACCAGATTCAGTAAATGATCGTTAAGCTTCATAGTTTAGAGACATACATATTCAATGCTCATTTTGAATCAGTTTAACCATGAAGAATATATTCACCAGTTCAACCATGAAGAAAATTCCCTTTGCACGTATCTAAAATAAATTTGCTGTCTAATCCCCTGGCAGTAGTTGGACCCACCGTTAACCAACCTATGGCAATAGTTGGACCCACCGTTAACCAACTTATTTCCCCAACAACATGGGGAGCCACAAATAACACATAATACAAACATAACACCTATATCCGCCATTTAATAATTTAGTCAAGTGGTTGGTTATGAAGAGGTGTCTACAATTACCTTAATAAAACAGTTAGAAATGTTCTAGTTTACACAGATAAAATTTTGAACATTCCTGTGTCCTCCTAGATGACCAAATATAAACATTTGCTATATGTTAGTGCCAGTTTTTTATATTTACTATAATAGGTGTACCAAACACAGGCTGTTTCCCTCTGGAAGAAAGCAGCCCGGGGAAAATTGCTATTATTTTGATAATTAAAACAAATTGTAGAATGTTCACATATATGTTTACTCTCATAGAAACCTGGTTAGTTTGATTTTTATTTAAATTTAAGTTTAGGGTTAATATGTTCCAATTTGATTTGGCCCCATCCCCCTGTGTACCAGTTTAACCGTGAAGGCTGACAAGGATTCTGTGGTGTATTTTACTTTTCTCTACCAACATGTATGATGTAATTATATGTTTGCAAGGGTTTTTGACCTATAATTCTAAATCTGTTTTTACCACAATGCCTAGATTAGTGCTTAGGCTCACAAGGGTGTTGTGGTATATTTTCAATTGTTTTTACCAACATGTAAGGTTTTAATTAAATTTTTACTTCATGAAATTACACAGAAATCAATAGGTTACAATACTCAATATAAAAGGTGCTCAAAAGAGATGCCAGTGGCCTAACTGATTCCCTGCTCTACAACCAATATACCAATTACACCACATACAATATTACAAACTATATACAAATCAAGGTGTATTTTTAATGTGGTGGTGTGTGTTTTTACAAGATAAGAATATAAGTGTATCATTTAAATAGACCCCGCATATTGTATAGCCCCGTGAACCCATCCCCGTAAATAGAATATTCCCAAAACAATATCTAATGTGATGCCCTCCTCCGGATTCTGTGGGTGGCCGCTGCTCGTCCTGCGAATCCCACGGTCACTGCTGGCTGGTGCTATTTGTGGGTGGCCGTTGGTCGCCCCACGAAGCCGACTGTCACTGCTGGCTGGACTTGGTATTTGCGGGTGGCCGTTGGTCGCCCCACGGATCCAGCTCATATCCAGCTCGTAGTGTAGGCTGGATCGGCTAACCGCGGGTGGTTGCTGCTCGCCCCGCAAATCCAGCTCGTAGTGTATGATGGATCGGTTAACCGCGGGTGGTTGCTGCTCACCCCGCAAATCCAGCTCGTAGTGTATGCTGGATCGGTTAACCGCGGGTGGTTGCTGCTCCCCCTGCAAATCCAGCTCGTAATGTATGCTGGATTGGTTAACCGCGGGTGGCCAATGCGAATCCCGCGAATCCAGCTCTCACTGCCGGCCGGACTTGTCAACCGTGTGTGGCCACCGTGAATCCCTATCTCCTCGTCCTGTCATCGAGCGGTTGATATGGTGTGTGCGTCTAAATGTTGTGTGTATGAAATATAGATAGGTTTACATTAATTAGAGTTTATATTATTATATTTATTCAGAAATACAAAGCATGTAGTTCACTGGCCTAATACAAGCACATAAATGAATTGAGCAGAGAATCAGGTTACCTAGAGCATTTTAGAGGATATTTTAGATATATAATAGTTTACTTTACCCCATTACATTATTATAGAAATTCAACCACGCCCCCCAGATAAGCGAAAATTCGGCGGATGGACTATCGCCCTATGTAATCAGTGGTGGTTGGATATATAATAATTTACTTTACACTCATTACTATACAGTGACAGATGCATACTTGATATGAGTTGAACAGAGAATCATGACAGAAAGAACACAAGATTTTAGAATATAAATGCACCCATTTTACATATAGTCATTACACTGACATACACACAGTTACATACATATATATATCATGCTGTGTATATGAAACCAATGGTGATCATGACAGCTATTGGTGGCACAGCTATGCCTATGGTAGGCAGTTAATGCACAATTGTCTTTGTATTATAACTTTGGTGGGGCATATTTCTGGGTTTCTTGTATAATGTTACTTTTCAATTTAAATGTCTAGCACAGTAGAATGCATATAATATATGATTTTAATAAAGAAGTAGTGAAATACACCTGAAATGTATATGCTTAAATAAATACAAGTTAACAGTAATTGTGGAACTTAAAGTAACATTAACCTATAATATTTAAATTTTGTGAATAAACACAAAACAAATAACAGTAGCAAACAGCAGTATTTAATAGTACATTAAAAGTACCTTATAAATATGAGTTGAGCATAGATTCAGGTTATTTAGAGCAATTACCATTTCTTCGATATATAATAGTCATACAATCACACAACTCATTTGAACAGAGAATAAGTTACTTAGAACACTTTTAGCTAAAATTTTAGATATATAATATGAACAGTGCAATACAGATAATATATAAGTTCAATAAATAAATGGTAAGATAACATTCAAAATGTATCTATATTGAAATAAATATGCAAAAGTCAACAGTAATTTTGGAATTAAAAGTAACATTAATAGCTTAATAATGCCAGAAATATGGAGTTTAAACATAATACGACGAAAAACGGCCGAATAACATCGATATCGTCGTCATATCACCTTAGAATTAAACTACAACTTTGCAAATATGATATATATTAATGAATATGACAAAGTAAACCGGAATTATGTATTAAAAGCAACCGTAATGGCAAAATAATTCCGAAAATATGAAATAAAGAAACACGACGAAAACGGTCGAATAATATCGACATCGTCGTCATATTCCTTTAATATAAACCAAAAACGATTCGGAATGCATGAATATGAATGAATATAAAACAAATAAATCAAATGTGGGTTAAAAGTAATTCTAAATATTACATAGATGCTGTCTGGATTATTCAATGTTCAAAGTATTCCAACCTTCGAACCAATACACTGCTGCCAGACGAACTGCAAATTGTGTACCAGTCGCCCAGCGCTCCATTTGTTGATGGATACTGGTACTGACAAGCCTCTCCCAGGCCCGCAATTTGCGAGGCAGAGTTAATGTGCACACGCGAATTGCGTGTGGATTTTATATTATTACACAAACATCTCAAAAGCATTAATATGGACAAAATAAATACAAAATATACCTTAATTTCGAATTAAAAGTAAGATTACTACAAAAAATAAGGCATCCCATAAGAAATACGACGAAAAAACGGCCGATCTCCTCGTCATATTACTTTAATATAAACCAAAAACGATTTGAAATATTTTAATGGGAGTAACTATAACACAAATAAATCCAAATGTGAGTTAAAAGTAATTTTAAGTATTACATAAATGCTGTCTTGTATGTTCAATTTATCAAAGTATTTCAAATTCGAGACGCTACCAGGTTACTAGATAGACTGCAAGTTGTTTACAATCGCTTGGCAACCATGCGCGAATTGTTGATGGTTACGTATTTCCTCTTGGGCGCAAATTCCTTTCACAGGCACGCAATTTGCGCGTGGAGTTTATTTCAGCACAAAACCATCCGAAATGGATAAATATGTCCAATTATGACAAAATAAACCCCAATTCTGAACCAAAAGTATGATTAATACAAAAAATAAGACATCCCATAAGAAATATGACGAATCCGGCCGTGAAAGGCCAATATCGCCGTACCCTGAGTTCGTAACTGCTGTTTGATTTACTCTAAACAGAAAGTCCTCCCGATATGCATTAATTACCAGGTTAACCATCCAAAACCATCAGAAATGGACAAGTAGAATGATAAACTGCAGAAATAGACCCTAATTTTGAATTAACAGCGCCAGTGGTGCCAAAATTAAGATATCTAATAGACAAATCGACGAAAACGGCCGAGAGAAATTAATCTCATCGTATCCTGCTTTCGTCCTTGTTTTTCATGTCAAATTATCAGTGACAATGCTGCAACTTTCATGCCCACACAAGCCACCCGAAATGTATAGATATGGACCAAACAGGCTAAAATAACCCCCAATTTTGAACTAAAAGAAACATTAATATGACAAAATCAAGCCTAAATTTGGAATTAAAAGTAAGATTAGTGCAAAAATAAGACATTCTAATAGAAAAACAATGAAAACAACTGCGAGAGGCCAATATGGCCGTACCCTGCGTTCGTCCTTGTTGTTTGACTTAATATACATAGAAAATCCACCAGACATGCATTAATTAGATGAAATATGTTAAAGTAAACCCCAATTTTGAACTAAAGTACCATTAGTGCAAGAATAAAGGCATTAAAATAGAAGACCAATCTTATGGTCTTCATATCCTACCCTGTGCATGGTTCCTCCAACGACGATCACTCACTGCAGTCTTGCATAATCCAGAGAACATATATGAAGTTACAGATGCAAAAATAAAAGAATTTGTACTACAATTTAGAAATCCCAATAAATAAGATTAAAAGCCAGAACAAGTGGTGAGCAAAATAAGTGCAATACACAGTAATATCAGTTGATATTAGTGTTTCTTTAACTTATTTCATTTTCCTAATATATTTATATATATATATATACGCTTGTAAATTTAGACAATTTTGTAAATTACAGTTTATGTATACAAAATAAATTAATAGATGCCTAAAAGTGTAAATAGACCACTTTTAGAGATTACATTAGTGTATACTAAATAAATTAATAGAAGCCTAAATGTGTAAAAAGACCACAAGTAAAATTGAAAAGGTAGAGTAATAATAAAAAAAAAATTAAAAAAACAGAGCAGCACGTAGCAAACCTGACCAAACAGTCTGAGATCTACTGAACTACCGCCCTAATGCTCCAAAAACGCTTCTGACGTCGCCTCCTGTGCCAGCGACGCGCGTCGTCGCTAGGAAACGATGGAACTAAGAAAAACATGCGGCTAGCGCAAGCAAACTGCGAAGATTCACTAAAAATAGGCCGGCATTTAATGTCGGAGAACCGCAGCAGCAATTTTAATTTAAAACTCTAACCAAATATAATGCACGTATAGCCTAGTATCGGGATAGCTAGTCCACGTCCTGTACGCCTCCTCCAGTCGGAGCGACACAAGGGTACGCCATTATTGTGCATCTAACGCTCCTCAGGCCACGATTTGCGCAGATGTTTTAACCGCGGATTCAAGGCTCGCCCCTCGCTGGTTATTTAAACTACTAATTAATTAAGGCTAGCCGCAAAATATAACAAGTATACCACGTGGGTCAAGTCACCATTCGCAATGATGCTGCCCCGGTACGCCGTAAACTATCAATATCACGTCATGGAGCATGAAGACAGTGACCGTGCATCACTGTCAACTCTACCTGAATAATCTATCAAAAAAATTTAAACAATTTCTAAGCATACAGAAGTGAACTAAAAGGTATTACACTCCTTACTATCCTGGTCACGGCACCAGTTTAACCGTCGGGCTATTCCACCCCCGCTTAAGGCGACCCTACGTGTTAATATAAATAATTGTTTCCATGTGAATGACTTGTGCCTCCTGCAGCCGGTTGTCTGTCACCCTGCCAGCCTGACCCTTGACTAGCATTGCCCGAGGTGGAGAGTTCGACTCCTGACAGACCATTGGCAGAAGGCCCTTAATTAAATAAGATTATAGAGCAATCCAAATAGCAATCTGAAGTTGACCATAGCGGTTAATAATATAAGTCTGGAGGACAGTAAGGAATGCAAGGAACGTTCATGTCACTTCTTAGGAGCTCACCATTTTATTCTTACCTCTTACTAACAGAATGAATTTAGCAATATAACTTATGTTATGATTTAAATATAGTTCAACAGTGGAATGTATGTTATAAGTCAAATCCCCTCCCATATAATTAAGTTAAATAAGTTTGGAATTTCCATAATAAAGGCCTAAATCTCGGCTAAAACATCGGAGCATGCAAAAACACGTCCGATGGGTCTGGCTCCGAAGGCCCGACCTTCTATCGTTGCTAGGATAGTCACAATCGACGTATCCAAGCAACGCTTTACAGCAGGGAACCCTGCCTCGCAAAATGCGCGCCCGCGCAAAATGCGCACCCGCGCAAAATGCGCCCCCGCGCAAAATGCGCCCCCGCGCAAAATGAGGTCGAGCAGTCTCACCCACTTCACATATATATATATTGTCAGTCACCTCACAGGCCAGGAGAGGTCAAGGTCATGAGAGGTCAAGCTGGTGGTGGTTCTGCTGATGGGTGAGATTAACATGTTGTCATGGAGATTTCTGCCAGGGTCAGCCATATTGAACCATGTTAACGCATAAGTGGGTCGATTATATAACATCCATGTCATGGTCTCTCTAAGCTTAGGGATTTCGAGGGTGTGTGGGTACGTTGGTGTGTTTGAGTGTGTCGTGTTGTGTGTGTGGGTGAGTGGGTGTGAGTGCGTGAGTGTGTATGCAGGCTCCGGCAGGCGGGTAGCAGGGTCCGACGGGCGTGTAACAGGCTCCTCCGGGCGGCTAACAAGCTCCTCCGGGCGCGCCCCGCCTCCACTCCGGGCGGGCGGGTTTAGGTATGCAGGGACGTACACGGCAAAGCTATGGTGACATTCAGTCTGGTGGACAGCTGGTGGGAGGAGGGGAAGGGGAGGAGGGAGGGAGCCTGGTACTAGACGCTGCACCCTCACTCGCCTGCAGGGCTGTCCGTGATGTTCAGAGCTACACACCCACTACACACCCACCCTGTCTGTGTGACACTTTACCTGGTGAGGTATGTGCAGCCCACTACACACCTACCTGTCTGTGTGACACTTTAATTGGTGAGGTGGTGCACCCCACTACACACCCACCTGTATGTGTGACACTTTACCTGGTGAGGTGAGTGCAGCCCACTACACACCCACCTGTCTGTGTGACACTTTACCTGGTGAGGTGAGTGCAGCCCACTACACCTCCACCTGTATGTGTGACACTTTACCTGGTGAGGTGAGTGCAGCCCACTACACACCCACCTGTCTGTGTGACACTTTACCTGGTGAGGTGAGTGCAGTCCACTACACACCCACCTGTCTGTGTTACACTTTACCTGGTGAGGTGAGTGCAGCCCACTACACACCCACCTGTCTGTGTGACACTTTACTGGTGAGGATCAGCCAACTCTGCTACCTGTCTGTGTCACACTTTACCCGGTGAGCTGAGTGCAGCCCACTACACACCTACCTGTATGTGTGACCCTTTACCTGGTGAGGTGAGTGCAGCCCACTACATGCCTACCTGTATGTGTGACACTTTACCTGGTGAGGTGAGTGCAGCCCACTACACACCCACCTGTCTGTGTGACACTTTACCTGGTGAGGTGAGTGCAGCCAACTACATGCCTACCTGTATGTGTGACACTTTACCTGGTGAGGTGAGTGCAGCCCACTACACACCTACCTGTATGTGTGACCCTTTACCTGGTGAGGTGAGTGCAGCCCACTACACACCTACCTGTATGTGTGACACTTTACCTGGTGAGGTGAGTGCAGCCCACTACACACCCACCTGTCTGTGTCACATTGTAAAGTCCACGGCTCAAATCTGTGGTTGTGTAGGCAGGCTATACTGAAATCAATACAGGCAAAAAGAGAAAGTTAGAGTATAAAGAGTGAAAGAAGAGAGAGAGTCAAGCCCTCAGGTTTATTATTTATATGGTACATGGATCCAATATAGTGTATCACCTCACCACATTCTCCCAATGAGAATCAAGCATTTCTAGCTCCCCCAATAAGAATTTCTAGCTCCACGAATGAGAAACAAGCATTTCCGGTCCCCATGTTTACAGTGACCTGCCCACCACCACCAAGCGGTGTGGCTCACCTGGCCATGACCTGCCTTGAGCTTCCCCATACCACCACCTGCCATACTCACTGTGTGCCCCTTACACACTATCTTACTAGCACCACAATGTCTATTTACCAATCAATCAATTACCACCAGCAACTACATAAACACATCTATGCACCTGGCCCTATATACCTGTTTCACAAATAGAACATTTGCATTCCCCACTAATGCATCAATATCGGAATATTTTACAATGTGTTACCTGGTGAGGTCAGTGCAGCCCCCTGCACACCTACCTGTCTGTCTGACACTTTACCTCGTGAGGTGAGTGCAACCCACTACACACCTACCTGTCTGTGTCACACTCTACCTGGTGAGGTGAGTGCATCCCACTACACACCTACCTGTATGTGTGACACTTTACCTGGTGAGGTGAGTGCATCCCACTATACACCTACCTGTCTGTGTGACACTTTACCTGGTGAGGTGATTGCAGCCCACTACACACCTACCTGTCTGTGTGACACTTTACCTGGTGAGGTGATTGCAGCCCACTACACACCTACCTGTCTGTGTGACACTTTACCTGGTGAGGTGAGTGTAGCCCACTACACACCTACGTGTATGTGTGACACATTACCTGGTGAGCTGAGTGCAGCCCACTCCACACCCACCTCCCTTTGTTCCACACATGCTCATATGACTGCATCCCCCTACACTCTACCACCCCCACCCTCCAAATCACACACACACCTCAGAACGTCTCTGAATGTGTGGCGGGCTTTGCTGACAGTCCTAGCTGTTGTTTTACAGGCGCTGCCTAATCTGTGCACGCTGTAATCACAACTTGCCTTCGTTGAGCACCTCGTCAATCACTGCCCCCTACCAGCAGCCCCACTCATTACCCGGCCCTCACAGCTCCCCCCCCCCCCCCACCCCCAGACACTACCAGCTACAATGCCGCGCACCCGACGGCGCTTTCGGCGTTTTCCTCTAGCATTGTTTACACTCACCAGATGGCGCCAGCTGGTAATGCCACATGATACTCGACTCCAGCATTTCAACTATCCACCTCAGAGAATATTCTCATTCATGTTTAAAAAAAAGTTAATTAAAGCAATAAAGATGTAAGACGCGATGCTTCTTTGTTGTGGTGAGTGTTTATTTGTATGCAGAGCAGACGATGTTTGCTGACAGCAGACGACATTGCGCCTGGTTGCCTCGTTACCTCTACTTTCAGTGCAACAATGGCGGCGCTGTGTTGTCGAGCGCGATGCCATAGCGCCGGTTCACAGTTACTAACAATTCATTGAGCATTTCTGTGAAGTGGGGGAGAGGGGGAGTGTGCGAGGAGGGGCAATGTTGTGTGTAGTCTTTTCAACTCACAGATTAACTAACAGTTCCTCTTCTGGCTCATCTAGGCCCTGTTCGGCCTCCAATGCCAGCTTGTTATTACAAAAAATAACTATTTGTGTGCACACATATAGAGGTGGACGGTGCCCTGAAGTCATATAATTGTGGGCGCTCTCAAATGTCTATCCAGCCTTCTCTCAAATGCTTCTAACATTGGCGCTTGAACCACTTGATCTGAAAGACTGTTCCATGGATCTGTCACTCGAAAGAAAAAATGAGTGTTTCCTGAGATCAAGTCTGGGCCTCTCCTTGAAGATCTTATACCTTTGTTGAGAATGTCGGAGTGTCGTCTGCGGCCGCTGGAAGGTGGCGCCACCTGAGGGCGGGATGGAGCTGCGCGGTTTGGTGGGGAGGTGGGGTGGGGGGTAGAACGTGGGGGGGGGGGGGGGGGTTGACATAGCTGAAGACTGAGTAATTCAATCAAAGTCTCCTTCATTGAACAATGAAGGAATGAGAAGGACACCATTTAAAGGACACTCCCTCACCTGAAGGACCTCCTCCCCCCAAGAATGCACTGCAAGACCACACACACACTGTGCACTATCACACTATCGCACAGCACTACACACCAGCACACACCAACATACACCACACTAATCACATCCTACTGCATCAGCCACCACGATGCCCACCCCCACACATTATCACACTCCCATGCGCCAGATCAGGAGTTCTGTCCCCGGTCGAGTCAAACCAATGACTTATCAAATGTTTAATTGTCGCTTCCTAGCTTGACATTTGGCATTAATAGGATAGGGCAAGGACTGGTTAGCTCTGTGTTAGAATAATGTGACTCAGTGGGATATCAGGTCATGGTGCCGGCAGCCTGATTTCCCAGAGAGGCAGCACTATAAAGTCGCTGTGAGTGTGCATTGTCACAAGTCGGTACCCGTCCTGATATGACCTTAGATATTGCCTGGACGTAACACTGCAACGACCATCCTACCTGATATAACTGTTAGATACCATCTCCCAGTCTCCTACCTGGCATCAGGCTATAACTGTCTAATATACCATCTCCCAATCTCCTACATGATATTATGATATAACTGTTAAATATACCATCTCCCAATCTCCAACATGGTATCAGGCTATAACTGTTTAATATACCATCTCCCAATCTCCAACATGGTATCAGGTTATAACTGTTTAATATACCATCTCCCAATCTCCAACATGGTATCAGGTTATAACTGTTTAATATACCATCTCCCAATCTCCAACATGGTATCAGGCTATAACTGTTTAATATACCATCTCCCAATTTCCTACATGGTATCAGGCTATAACTGTTTAATAGAGCATCTCCCAATCTCCAAAATGGTATCAGGTTATAACTGGTTAATATACCATCTCCCAATCTCATACATGATATTATAATATAACTGTTTAATATACCATTTCCCCATCTCCTACATGATATTATGCTATAACTGTTTAATATACCATATCCCAATCTCCAACATGCTATCAAGCTATAACTGTTTAATAGACCATCTCCCAATCTCCTACATGATATTATCCTATAACTGTTTAATATACCATCTCCTAATCTCCTACATCATATTATCTATAAGTGTTTAATATACCATTTCCCCATCTCCTACATGATATTATGCTATACCTGTTTAATATACCATATCCCAACCTCCAACATGGTATCAGGCTATAACTGCCTAATATACCATCTTCCAGTCTCCTACCTGCTATAACTGTTTAATATACCATCTCTCAGTCTCCAACCCTCACACTACGCCCCAACTGTTGACTTCCTCGCGGCGTCGTTCCTCATTCTGCCGCTAGGTGGCTGGCGGTGTGCAGCCGACTGGTTAACTGTGTCGGACAGCGGAGAATGGTGATGAAGGCAAAGGGGAAGGCATCTCAATAAGGCGCTGGAATGAGGTTTTATTAGATTACTTCTGGTCGCGGTTATTTGAGCCCTGCACGTTAATTAGAACCAAGCTGTTTTATCACCAGGAATGGCTGAGGTGGTTCAGTTAACACACCATTAATGAGTAACAAGTGTATATATACATAAACAAAACAATTAGACAGAGAAACAAAATCTGCAAACATCCAGACACTGGAACCAACTTTTTACAGTACTCAAGATGGAACAGGGAACCAGCTTGATTACTATTTGTGTCATGCTGGTCACCAGCAGACACCATCTATAAGCATAGACTTGCCCAGAATCAGTTTCAGCGATACTGAAACGTATGCTTGTGAGTACAACAGCGTGTTTGAACACCAGCAGAAACAAATACATCAAAATGTGGCACTCAGCATTGCTTATTCATATTACCTACTCTGACCGTTACTTCACTAGACTTAGGTTTACTTAGGTCTTTATTAGATGTAGGTCGTTAGACTTGTGTATCCAGATTGTTCTCTGATGAATCTGGAGCAATATTATTGTTACACACGTCTGAGTGACATGAGCTCAGAGCCGCTTCGTAATTACATGCAATGCCTGGAGCCTACCCGTATTTGGCAAGCCTTCGTTGAAACTTTTTTTTTTTTTTGATGGGATGTTTATGCTGTCCATAGCATATAAGCTCGGCTGATCGAGCTTGTTTTCAATGCTGGGCAGTTATCGGTCTGTGTTTCTTAAGATTATGGTTTGTGGTTAGTGATCTATGTTAGTTTTTTTTATTTTCTTGGTAAGATTCTTCCTCTTTTTATTTTTTCCTACACTTAATTCTAGACTAGCCTACTCTATTTACTCCGCCAGGAGTAACAAACTGTGCTTTTGACACCAGGTGGCACTTGGGTGCCATTAGCTGGCGAAGCTGATATATATGGAAACAAAATCGGGGTGAAATAGACGGAGTGATGGCGGTACACAGTTGAATGCAGGCACCTTCGAGCCATATTGACCGGGTTAGCTGCAGACCGAACGCACAGGTCGCTTGCTGCCCCCTCCCAACGCAACATAAGTTGATTTGCGGAATTATGGAATAACTAACATAAATTACAATCAAGCAGGTAAAGTGATGTGACACTGCATTCCTAAATAATATTTGCATAATAAATTGTGATAGGCTATGTAGTATTGTACAATATTGCGATATATTCCACGGGTGCTATTATCTGAGGGGCTATTCGTATACCTAGCCAAGTGAGCTTGTAGGTATATGTATGCATATGTATGTATGCGTATATATATGTATTGGTTGGGCTATAACTTAGTTCATGGGGATGACATAGTGAGTGCTGGCAGCTTGAGTGCAGTCACACTCAGGACTTGGCCCTTCGGCCTGAGTAGGGGTCAACCCAATCCAGTAGGGGTCAACACAATCAGGCTGTGAGGAGCAGCCAGAGGAGTGTTGGTGGTGGGCAGGCATCCATTGATGGTTGGCAGACTACCGGTTGCCATGGGGACTAGAAATGCTGTTCTACTACTGGGTGACATGGGTGGTGTGACACCCTACCAGGGAACCTCTGCACTATAAGAATAAAGTCTTGCCTGCCCTTACTGTGATGTATGTAACCACCCGACCCACCGGAAACCGAAACCCAGGCAGGGCCGGCAGCACGGGCTGCGCGTGCCCAAATAAACCATTATGCAACTAGACGTCGTTGAGTAGAGTCGGTTCTTAATCAACATCACATGGTGTCAGAAGCGAACCTGTGAGAACAATGGCACTGTCAGGCTTGAAGCCACCAGGACACCTAAATCTAGATGGGAATCTAGCGTCAAATTGGACGTGGTACCATGCGCACAACATATATGCAACAGCAGCAGGAGTGCTAACGCGTAGTGAAAAAGTGCAATGTTGTGTTTTTTTACATGTGGCGGGAGCCGAAGCTAAAAAAATACATCAATCCATGACATTCAGCGCGACTGACACAGACAAGATCGCACCTCTGAGAGAGGCATTCAGAAAATACTGCGACGGCAAAACGAACATTACGGTTACGAGATATAACTTCAACTCGTATAACCAAGGCCAGGAATCAATGGATGCCTACATCAGGGAAGTCAGGCATAAAGTACGACAATGTCAATACGGCGAACTGGAAGATTCGCTAATGTCCAACAGGTTGGGCAGTGGATTGAAGTGCAACACACTACGGGACCGTCTACTGCAGACACCGAAACTGACCCTGGAGCTCTGCGAAGACATGTGTCGAATGAGCGAGCATAAGGCCAAGCAGTTGACCGGTGGCAACGACACTGGCTACGGATTGGATTTCATACGGCAGTACGACAACAAAAGACAGACTGCAAGACAGTACGTTAACCAACAACAACCACAGCAGCGGCAAGCCGCCAGCAGAGCGGAACCGGGACGGGGTGGCAACAATCCAGGCATACAAAATGACTGAGCGTGGTGCGGATACGCGCACAAAAACGACAGAGAATATGAGATAGTCAATACAAACAACAACAGGTTAAAACGGAACCGCAAACACCTATATCCAGTAAAAAACAACGCGGGAAACGCGGACAACGAAAACCAAAACCCCGTGCACGAAACACAGAATCACCCGCAGGGCGCACACATAGAACAGAGAAACTACATAACCCGACATGGCCGTGTAAGTAAACCCGCAGCGAGATACGGTCATCAGTAGAGAAACATAAACAAATCAGAATAGCAACACACCCGCATGCCAGATAAGAAACGGAGAACTTAAAGACTATCAGTTACACGTAACACATGTTCATACTCAAGATAATGGTACCGGCCCGAGCGCCAAGAAACAAAACAAAGATAAGTGTACCAACTAGTGTAGCAAAACTTGATAATTATAAACTAATTAACAGCATAACATTGTGCATGCAGACTATATATATATATATATATATATATATTCGTAGGAATACAAATAAGGCACATAACGCCAGATCGAACAGGGGAATTCAATCGTACGTGCATGTAAAGTTAAACTGTTGGTATACACCTCATTATGTAAGTCGAGTGTGACACGTCAACTACTGTACTATGCTATGTTATATAAAAAAAAAATATATATATATATATACAAACAGAAAAAGGGGAACATGGGATGCGCCATGTAAGGCACAGTAAGCCAGGGGCGCGAATAAAACACCCATACGATAAATCCAAGAGCATGTATAAGATTGTTGCGTCACAAGCATAAGGCGAAAAAGTGTACAAGGTCAAACGGCAGAAACGATGCGACATCACGCTAAGGGCTGCTTGTCAGTTCAAACCAAAAATGCATGGCTAAAATGTAATTAACTGTAAAAAGGGAGATGTGATGTATGTAACCACCCGACCCACCGGAAACCGAAACCCAGGCAGGGCCGGCAGCACGGGCTGCGCGTGCCCAAATAAACCATTATGCAACTAGACGTCGTTGAGTAGAGTCGGTTCTTAATCAACATCACACTTACTCTCTTCACTCTTACTTTCTCTTTCTTCTTATCTGTATCATATTTGCCTACAGCCTACTTGCACTGCCACAGATCCGGGTACCAACTCTACAGTATGGTACAACTAATTCCCCCATGTCTGTATTGCACACAACGTGAAGAGATGACAGCGAAGCAACATTTCCCTTCACCGTTTATGTCCTCCACTTCGCACTCTGCAGTGCCCTAGAACCAAATGACCTGTCCCCTGACAAGCCACGCCACAGATAACCTCTCATGGTGGTGGTGGTGGTGGTGGTGGTGGTGGTGGGGGGGGGGGGGGGGGGGGGGGGGGGGGGGGGCGCTCGTCAGTTGCAGAGGGCGGCGGTCGACTGAAGGACCATCTCTGGCTAGCCTGCTGCCACCTGCTGGCACATAAGGACACCAGAGGTAAGTGTAGTCCCTGCCACCACCACATGAGTTGTCAACCATCATGAGGTGTTAGTTAATAACTTTTAATCTGGAATATTATGTTGTTATTAGCAATGTACAGGTTAAATCTAGGCTCCACAAAATTATGCGTCTCATTGTGTTGACCCCTACTGGATTGGGTTGACCCCTACTCAGGCAGAAGGGCCAAGTCCTGAGTGCCGCTACACTCAACCTGCCAGCACTCACTATGCCACAAAATTATGCAACACAACATATCAGTGTAGCGACTTCAAAATCCCAGATTCTGCCAGTAGAGGGACCCCGATCACACAGTCTCCTGGTTACTAATCCTGTCAGGTCATCCCGGTACCCTAGCTTAATTGGATAGAGGAACCAGAGGGTGCTCCCTCCCTGCCACACACACACCTCCCACAACCCGCCATTCCGGCAATTAACCACACCCAGCCTCCACTCGACCTCAGATAACATTGGCACACTTTGTCCCACAGCCTCTCCACTTTTACCCACACATCACTCGTAAGTTTCAGAAGGTTTCGCCCGACTGTGACGCGGCCCCTTTTCGATGACGTCATACTACGTAATTAATATGACATGAGCAACTATCAATTCGTCAGAGCGGACGAGATGGCCGAACGAGCGGAGCAATGTATCAGTTTCAGTGTTCGCTTCCCATGCAACAGGTCATGTGTTCAAACTGTTCCCCATTGTCACTACTTAACCCGATACTCCGTATTACAGTATAACCCCGTTAAACCAAACTTGAAGGGAGCCTAGAAATTTGTTTGGATTAACCGATCATTGGTTTAACCAAGCTTTGACTTTGACTTGGCTTTGGCAAAAACGGGGGTGCATTATGAATTTACAATGTATGTGGACAATATGATTATTGTTTTTTATGTATATACAGTTTAACCCCATTAAACCAACCTCGGTTAAATCAAACGATCAGTTAATCCAAACTTTTTTCAGCGACCTGGCAAAATACTACCATTTCTCATATAAAAAAGTCTCAGATGACCTTCAAACCACACTGTACCGGAACTGGCCTGAGGCCGACAATTTTATTGGATTAACCGATACTTTAGATTAACCAACGTTGGTTTACCCTACTTTTTTATATGATAAATGGTAGCATTTTACCGGGCCGCCGAAAAAAGTTTGGATTAACCGATCGTTTGGTTTAACCGAGCTTGGTTTAACGGGGTTGTACTGTATTAGGATTTGACATTGAGCATTACTAGGAGGGAGAAAGGAGAAGTGGAAGGAAGAAGACCAATTATCACCAGTTAGAATTCCACCTACTTATTCAATGACTGCAATAACACCAAATGTGCAGTTGAAATATATAATACCCAACTGTAGTTAAGTTCTATGGTGGTTCTGATCACCACGCCTCTGTTAATCGGTGTTGCCAATGCGCATCATCGTACTCCACTGATGCTTTGCCACGTAATGGCATGTTCTTTCATGCCTACTGTACTACTGTACACATTTAATATTAATTTTGATGGTTTTGACTAACTTTTGTCACTTCGAGCAGAGTGTCGTCCATTTTACATCACATAACAATGAATGTTGTTAACTCCACCATTAGATAGCGCCACCAATATGGGTTACTGCATAATGGTACAGATGGAGTCCACCAGATGGCAGCACTATATTGAAGCGGGACCGTGCATGAGTCTGGAATATAGATATATACACAGTATCTGAATATAGCCAGAGACCGTGATTATATATAATGACAATTCAACACAATATTGATCCAGGGATTGATGCAGAGCCTAGATTTAACCTGTACATTGCTAGTAACAACATAATATTCCAGATTAAAAGTTATTAACAAACACCTCATGATGGCTCACAACTCACATTGTCGCGATGCACACGCCAGGCTTAGCCTGCACAGACCTGTTTCCACGCTCAGCGTCCCACCGGCCCAGATGTAGCCCACGTGATGAGGCCGGCGCTGGTTTTTGAGTTTGACTTACTTAATTTGTGACCAGAGCTGAAGGTCACGTGTACTAATAGTCGTCATTAGCTCGGCTCTTGTCTCTGACGTCACAAGCTTTCCTGTCCTCATAGCTGATCTGTCAATGCTCGGTCCAGACACTGACCGTCCTGTGAGATCCCGATGTTGCTTGCTACCCGCGAGATAAAAGATTCACCACATACTTGCAGTAGATAAAATATTCACCCCGTACTTGCAGTAGGGGTGAATGACACCATAGTCTAAATATGGGTGAACATTGCTTCCGTATGGAACAGGAAGTAGAATTCCTGGTTCCAATATCCAATGCCTACTTATATCGCCACAGAGTTGGTGAAATGGGAGAGAATGCAAAAAGAAAGCATAGCGACCATAGAATGTGGTCGATTTGACGTTTAAAGCCTATTAAACTACATGTTTTATTATATTTTCCGAATCAAAAGTAGCAGGTAAATATTAAGATATATATTAAGAAGATATTTTGCTTCTCAAATCAAGAATCGATGTCGTCGTTTCATTTACCCAATGTTTCGCCACTTTTTCTAATGGGCTATTCTTCACCCCTACTGTACAGAAGAGTACAGGTGAATCTTCTATTTAGCTATCAGCTGACCTGATCACGTGAACTGTGCTTCTACTGCGGGTTGTATATTTCAAACGGGCAATGACATGACTACAACAGATGATGGCCGATTGAGTTGAGCATCCGCCTCCAGTGTGGCAAGTCGAGGGACTCGAACCCGTGACATTCAAACCCTGCCTGTTTGTTTGTTGTTATTTTGCATCATAACAACATCGAGGGTCATATCATGATAATTACCGACTTGTTGTTTGGTTGGTTGCTGGAGTTTTACGTCCTGGCAACATCGAGGGTCATATCAGGATAAATACCGACTTGTTGTTTGGTTGGTTGCTGGAGTTTTACGTCCTGGCAACATCGAGGGTCATATCAGGATAATTACCGACTTGTTGTTTGGTTGGTTGCTGGAGTTTTACGTCCTGGCAACATCGAGGGTCATATCAGGATAAACACCGACTTGTTGTTTGGTTGGTTGCTGGAGTTTTACGTCCTGGCAACATCGAGGGTCATATCAGGATAAATACCGACTTGTTGTTTGGTTGGTTGTTGGAGTTTTACCTCCTGGCAACATATATGGTCATATCAGGACAAGTACCGACTTGGGACAGTATGCACACATGGAGACTTTATAGTGCTGCCCCACTGGGAGATAAGGTTGATGGCACCATGACCCGATATCCCACTCACTCATATTATCCTGACCGACTTCCTTAAGTACACACATGGGGCGTCGTACACATGTGATGTTACAAAATGCTGCAGAGAACGGTGGGGTGGGGGTACTCCACCAATGCGGCAGCGCAGGAGGAATGGATATGATTTACTTCCCCTCGAGCATTTATACTCGTATAATGTGTTATATATGACATATTGTATTGCACACCGCTAATGGGAGTATATAAATCAGGCACCCACCGCTGCATGTTTTCACCCCAGATGGGCCTCGCAGATTGTGGTGTGTGACAATGCACATCTTGGTGGTGAGTAAAAGTGCCACAAATATGTCCCCCAAGGGCAGTCGACACAATAAGAACATGCCCTAATAATAGTGATAAAAAAAAAACATGCCATTAAAATGCTATTAAAATGCAGATGAAACTCCCCAGGGGGCGCTGGCACAGATGTGCCCCAAGCAGCAGTCGCGCAGACTATCCCGAACACGGAGACTGTACAGTGAGACCTAAGTGCTGTCAACAATGGCTCGGTGTAGCCCTGTTTGTTTGTTGAGGTTTTACGTCCTATGAACACAAATGGTCAAATCAGGACGGGTACCGATTTGTGGCAGTGCGCACTCATGGGGACTTTATCTTGTTGCCCCATTGGGAGACCAGGCTGCTGGAACCATGACCTGATATCCCACTAAGTCACATTATCCTGATACTGATCAAACCAGTCCTTGTCCTATCGTGGTAACGCCAAGTGCAAGGCTAAGTAGCGACAAGTATCAATTTTGTAGGTCATCGGTTTGACTCTGCTGAGATTAGAACTCCCGACCTTCCGCACGTGAAGCCTATGTTCTGCTGATTAGGCCGCCGTACCCGGTCATTGGCTGTATGTACATATATCATCATCATCATGCTGTCGGTCGCGATGTGACAAGGACTAACTTTCATTACTTGACTGCCGCTCTCCATTTAGCTCTCTGCTGTGTGTACATATATATGTACACTAAGACCTCCCTAACCGACCACCTCCACAGATCGACCGATCGTCTATATCGATCGCTTTAGTTGGGTCCCAATTGTAACCCTATTCTAACTCCTTAAACCGACCACCTCCCTAAATGGACCACTTAAAGTCGGTCCCACGGTCGGTCGATTTAGCGAGATTTTACTATGTATTGTTCTGCACACCACTTATGGGAGTATAAATCAGGTGCTGCAGATTGTGGTTTGTGACAACGCATATCTAGGTGTTTATTAACTGTGCCACACCTGTATTACTACCTCACCTAAGGGTATTCGACATGATAACAATACACCATAATAAAAGTGAAAAAAGAAACTGCCATTAAAGCACTATTAAAACGTGATTGAAAGTATCCAGGTGGCGCTGGCACAGATCGTGCCCCCAAGCGGGTGTGGTGCGTACTATCCCTCACATGGAGACGGCGTAGTGAGACCTAAGTGTCGCAAACATCGGCTCGGGCTGTGCTTGTTTGCTTGTTTCGTTGGGTTTTACATCCTAGTAACACATGTGGTCATAGACCAGATAGGATGGTTGAATGAGTTCAGCGTCCATCTCCCGTTTTGGTAGATCGTGGCATTCTAACCCTGTTTGAGTCAATCCAATGACTTACAAAATCTATGCTTGTCACTTCCTAGCCAGGCACTTGGCATAATTAGGATAGGGCAATGATTGGATGGCTCAGTATCAGTATAATGTGATTGAGTGGGATATCGGGTCATGGTGCTGGCAGCCTGGTCTCCCAGTGGAGCAGCACTACAAAGTAACCATGAGTGTGCACTCTCCTAAGTCGGTACCCATCCTGATATGACCCTAGATGTTGCGAGGACGTAACATTCCGACAACCAACCAACCATGTGGTCATATGAGGATAGGTACCGATTTGTAACAGTGCCCACTCATGGTGACTTTAGAGTGCTGCCCCACTGGGAGACCAGGCCGCCGGCACCGTGACCATGACACTGAACCGACCAGTCCTTGCCCTATCCTATTAATGCAGAGCGCCAGGATAGGTAGCGACAAGCATCAATTTAGTAAGTAATTGATTTGACTTGACCGGGAAGCGAACTTCCGACCTTCCGTACAGGAAGCCTGCACTCTACCAATTCGGCTACCGCGTCATGTACTCGGGATCGGCAGTGTGTCAGTTAGTCAGAACACAGGCATACAAGACAACGGGAAGACCGACTTCCTTAATTACACACATGGGCGTGGTAATAGGCCTAATGTGATTTTGACAGCCTCCCACTCACCCCACCTCCATCCCCACCTCCATCCCCACCTCCATCCCCACCTCCATCCCCACCTCCATCCCCACCTCCATCCCGACCTCCATCCCCACCTCCATCCCCACCTCCATCCACACCTCCACCCCCAACCCCCGGCATGGAAGGGTTCTGTGCTACAACATGCACGAGGGAACAATAGCAAAGCTGTCTGGCCTGGTTTGCAATGTATTCAATAACAAAGCTGTCTGGCCTGGTTTGCAATGTATTCAATAACAAAGCTTTCTGGTCTGGTGTGCAATGTATTCAATAACAGAGCTTGCTGGTCTGGTGTGCAATGTATTCAATAACAAGGATTTCTGGCCTGGTTTGCAATGTATTCAATAACAAAGCTCTCTGGCATGGTTTGCAATGTATTCAATAACACTGTTTTCTGGCTTGGTTTGCAATGTATTCAATAACAAAGCTTTCTGGCCTGGTTTGCAATGTATTCAATAACAAAGCTTTCTGGGCTGGTTTGCAATGTATTCAATAACAGAGCTTTCTGGCCTGGTTTGCAATGTATTCAATGCCAAAGCTTTCTGGCCTGGTTTGCAATGTATTCAATAACAATGCTTTCTGGCCTGGTTTGAATGTATTCAATAACAAGGTTTTCTGGCCTGGTTTGCAATGTATTCAATAACAAAGCTTTCTGGCCTGGTTTGCAATGTACTCAATAACAAAGCTTTCTGGCCTGGTCTGCAATGTATTCAATAACAAAGCTTTCTGGACTGGTTTGCAATGTATTCAATAACAAAGCTTTCTGGCCTGATGGTTTGCAATGTATTCAATAACAAAGCTTTCTGGCCTGGTTTGCAATGTATTCAATAACAACGCTTTCTGGCCTGGTTTGCAATGTATTCAATAACAAGTTTTTCTGGCCTGGTTTGCAATGTCTCCAATACCAAAGCTTTCTGGCCTGGGTTGAATGTATTCAATAACAAAGATTTCTGGCCTGGTTTGCAATGTATTCAATAACAAAGCTTTCTGGCCTGGTTTGCAATGTATTCAATAACAAAGCTTTCTGGCCTGGTTTGCAATATATTTAATGACAAAGCTGTCTGGCCTGGTTGGCAATGTATTCAATAACAAAGCTGTCTGGCCTGGTTTGCAATGTATTCAATAACAAGGTTGTCTGGCCTGGTTTGCAAAGTATTCAATTACAGAGCTTTCTGGCCTGGTTTGCAATGTATTCAATAACAAGGTTTTCTGGCCTGGTTTGCAAAGTATTCAATAACAGAGCTTTCTGGCCTGGTTTGCAATGTATTCAATAACAAAGCTTTCTGGCCTGATTTGCAATGTATTCAATAACAAAGCTTTCTGACCTGGTTTGCAATGTATTCAATAACATTTTATTCTGTAATGGGGAATCTTTTAAAAATGATAATTCTCAGGAGTTCAGGGATAAAACCCTGTAAATACCAACCCCAAAATTGAGATAAACATTGGCATAACGCCTTGAAAACATTCATTCTTTACATTAATTTTGTTTGTTTGCCCATTTCCTCACAAGAAAAGTGGAATTAGTGAGAATTATCATAACCTTGAGGTAAGAATCTAATATTTTAATTACATTTTTGGATTGGCGTTGAGAGAGCTTTGCGTCTCTTATTTACGTTAGGCACACATGCTAATATACTTCTTTTTAATCCACTTTGAACACTACTGAGTTGTTTTGTATTTGTGATGCAACAAATCCCCAAACCGTCACTCAAAACAGTATACTCTGTCAATAACGGCCTCTGTCAATAACGAATCTTTGTCAATAATGGCAAAAAGTGCTGGTCCCGTCACGACACCACTTTAATTTAATAGCATTGCCTCTGTATCTAACGGACAACTGTCTTATGTGGACAACAAGCTGTTTTTTCACCTATTTGATCAATATTCTCTGTCAATAACGACATGCCATATAGTTAATCTAACATTTCTAGGTAATTCGCAGTATATTTATTACAGAGGCAATATGTACCATGGGTTTCTTTACTGTTTCCTCACATTCTATTCAAATGTCTCTTTGTTCCATTTTATTTAAGTACATTATATATGCGAAACCTCATGTAAGGATCGTCCTAGTCAGTCAAGTATAAAAGAAAAGCATTGGTTTCAACCCATTTCGTCAGTCATTCTCTGCGGATCTCTCTCTATAACGGCATCTTTCTCCAGTCCGATGGGTGTCCATTAAAGACAGAGTAGACTGTGTTTGAATCTGGTTGTTATTTATTTGGTTTACAATTACACCTGAACTATCATGAAGTGGTCATTAACAGCTTATTATAATTATGGACAGAGAGATATGTAAGCGATTTAGAAAATCTGAACATTTCAACCATATTTAAAGTTAGATTCGCCGTGAAAATGGCCTATACTGATTGGTGGTAAAGCAACCACCAATCAATCAGTCAATCAGTTAGACTGGTATTCACCAGCCACATATGTGACTATATGTGTGTCTATATACATATACATACATACATATATATATATATAATTCAGCCAAAGCTCTGCTGGAGAGTATAGGTCAACATATGCACATGTTATTCAAACGCAATGCTGAGAGATCTGCAAGTCCACCATTGCAGGTGCACAGATACTTTCCAGCACATCAAATAACTTGTTCCTTGAATGGAGAAAAGCCTAGATTTAATTCTGGGATGACAGCCAGTTAAAAAACATGTATTTATGCTTTTATTTGTTATGAATGGCATTGTACATAGGCAGCAGGATTATTCATATCGCATTACATTTCCCCGAATTATCACCAAGGCGATGTTTCTCGAAGATTTATACTGCCTATCATGGATAAGTCTGAATAGACATGTTTTCACCATTAGACAGTTTGTCGATAGAAAGCCCGAGCCTACACTTTTACCGACCCAAGGGATTTTTAACCTCCCACACCACATAGACATGGTATGAGAGCAACTGGCCTTTGATGACACTGTAAGTTATACACAGCGGTGGAAATCCAAATTGGCAGAGCTGGGGGCATGTTCCGCGGTCTACTCTAATCCAGCCGCTTAAAAAGAAAACCAGGAGTAAAATGGGCGATAATATGAGAATAACAGGGAGTCGGCTATTGTTTTATTAGTTCTAATGTCATAGCCGGGATAAACTGGCTGCCTAATGAAGTGATTCGAAGGTCAAGACCGGCTAGTTAGTTCCCCACGCCGCCACCCACAGAGCATGTCGCTGTGGCGCTTGAGTGAAATGCCACGGTAATTAAGGCGACCTGGTCCGGGGTGCTCAGCAATGCAGGAGTGTGGGCAGATCGTAAACAATGGCCGGGGACCGATGGCGGGAACAATTGGCAACTTGGCGACACACAGCTGACTGTGTGTGGGATAGGTTCTTATAGTAAATGGAGCTTAGTGATCAAGGGGCACCTTTCATGAGCCATTTCTCTCGCTATACACTTAGTGGCAGCACCTGTTCCCGGTCCAAGTCGGCCATCATGGTTGGATAGAAGGGTGTAGGTGTGTGGTGGGGGTGTAGGTGTGTTGTGGGGGTTTAGGGATGCTAAAGATTTTGAGGTGGCGCTCTGCACAACACCCCTACACCTCCACCACAAACCACCTACACCCTCACCACACAAACCATCAACCCCCACCACACACACCTACACCCCCACCACATCCTTAAGCCCCCCACCACTCACCTACACTCCACCACACCCACCCAACCATACCCACTCACCACACACCCCTACACTCCCACCACACCGCCCTAAATCCCCATACACCCCCAGCATACACACCAAAATCCTCATTGGTCAAATTTGACAGTGATAGAAATGTTTGTTGTTGTTGGTAAAGAAGTTTAGTCATCAGTATATACAATTTTGTCAGCGCCGAGGCACTGGTCTTCCGGCTGCTTACATTACATTGTAAATAGATAGATAAGCGGGTACTTATATAGAGCATATTAGTAGATTGTGAAGGGGGTTAGTGTGTTAGTGTGTTAGTGGGTTAACCATACTAAGTTCAGTCTTATGGGCTAAGATGGTGGGTCGCTGCAAAAACTGTGCTGCTATTACAATATATCTGAGGTAAGTAATTGAATGAGGGGGAGGAGGACAAGAAGGGAGAGGTAGGGGTGGGGGGCCTAACTTCCATGTACGCAGGCTCCCAGCTGCATACCAACTGAAATTAAAAAATATTGTTATTATTAAAATATATGATGTGTTAAGGTGCTATATTCCATCGCAATTTATTCCGATAGCGTTTTATTCCGATAGCGTTTTATTCTGGTAGCGTTTTATTCCGGTAGTGTTTTATTCCGGTAGCATTTTATTGCGGTAGTGTTTTATTCCGGTAGTGTTTTATTCCGATAGCATTTTATTCCGATAGTGTTTTATTCAGATAGCATTTTATTCCGGTAGCGTTTTATGCCGGTAGCGTTTTATTCCGGTAGCATTTTATTCCGATTGCGTTTTATTCTAATAGTGTTTTATTCCGATAGCTTTTTATTCTGATAGCGTTTTATTCCTATAGCGTTTTATTCAGGTAGCGTTTTATTCTGATAGCGTTTTATTCCGATTGCGTTTTATTCCGATAGCGATTTATTCCAATAGCGTTTTATTCTGATAGCGTTTTATTCCGATAGCGTTTTATTCCGATTGCATTTTATTCCGATAGCGTTTTATTCCGATTGCATTTTATTCCGATAGCGTTTTATTCCAATAGCGTTTTATTCTGATAGCGTTTTATTCCGATAGCGTTTTATTCCGATAATGTTTTATTCTGATAGCGTTTTATTCAGATAGAGTTTTATTCAGATAGCCTTTTATTCCGATTGCGTTTTATTCCGATTGCGTTTTATTCCGGTAGCATTTTATTTTGATAGCCTTTTATTCCGGTAGCGTTTTATACCGAAAGCATTTTATTCCATTGCCAAAATTGTCCGCATACCACCTGAAAACCCCAAACTAGGCTCCCCACTTTGGAATAAGAAGCGACCAAACAAATTCAATTGCACTGTTGCCCCGGATTGCAGCAATGAAAGGTCCCAGGACCCAGACTTTTTACACGCACTCATAAAAGTAAACTGCCATCTTGAATTTGTGCAACCACACATCTGTGGTCGTAAGCTACCTGGAAACAAAGCCAGCCATTTATCATTTAGAACAAAAAGATTTTAATTCATGTAAAAAGATTTTCATCAACCATTGAGAATAATCCTCAACAAGGAAAGTGAAAGATGGAGGAAGTGCTGCTGTTCTTCTTGTTTGTTGTGGTTTTACATCCTGGTTATATCTAAGGTCATATCAGGATGGGGCACCGACATGTGACAATGTGCACTCATAGCAACTTTATAGTGCTGCCCCATTCTGAGATATCACCGCTGGCACCATGACCCAATTTCCCACTAAGTCACATTATCCTGACACTGAGCAAACCTAATAATGCCGAGCGCCAGGCTAGGTAGCGACAAGTATCAAGTATCAAGTCATCGGTTTCACTGGGATGGGTTTGAACTCCCGACCTTCTACATGGGAAGCCTGCACTTTACCGATTCAACCACGGCATCCTGACAGGATGTGCTTCTGATGTTGATGTGGTGTGGCGCATGCGCTACTTCCCATCCTGCCTCACTTCCGTTTCTACTTTCCATTAAGTTTGACAGTTTCCACTTGTGGTTTACAGTAAACACTCAGTCTTAAGATCCTGTTACAAACTGGTCCTGCTCCCGTTATTTGATACTCGCCCGGATCTAGCTGCACCTGTTGCTTTCACTTATCTCTGCTGTCAGGAGAAGTGCAATTTGAAATTTGCTTTCCAACATGTTGATTTAACTTTTTATTTAACCACAAACACTCAATTAGATTAATGCATGGCTTCCCCAAAGGGGTGATCTTCCAACCGAGCAACCAACGTTACATTAAATTAAAGTTCATACTTATGCAAAAGTGGTATGCGGGTAATGCAGTACCTCGGATAACTTAGGTGCTAAAATACCTCAGGGAGTTTGATGCCCCTGCCTTGCAAAGTTGTATACCATTGCCTTGTGGTACAAGTTCTGGTTCTTGATAGAATCAAAGGCTAAGGGAGCAAACCCTAGCATAAATCATGTTACCTTGGCAGCATTAAGGGTGGTGATGAATGGAACTCCCAACATCTCCCGACCAGCCACTCCAGGGACAAATAGTTTTGCGCCTGTCTTGACATTTTCTTGCCGGTGTGAGACATCTATTTGCTCCCTGAGAGAGTGCCGCTAGTAACTTGCAAAAGCCAGCAGCACTTCAACACTTTGCAAGCAGCTTTCATGAAATGTACAACCGAACAAAGCAGCGGTTACGTAATGAAGGCGGTCTTTGTCACGTTGCGACTGACAGCATGATGATGATGATGATGACTTATGCAAAATACATTGTTACAACAAATCAACAATTTAAATCTTTACCTAGAATCATGGTGCTGTCACATTACGATGCTTCTCGCCAATGCGCGTCGACATATGTGATTTTTTGGCGCTACGTCGGGATACGTCAGGAAGCATTACAGCCGCGTTAGGTGCGCATTGGTATACATTGATCTACGGTGATGGTCGGTGATGCGCGTCAAGGGTCGGCAAAGTTTTGTGCTTGCACAAAGCTTTCGACGTGCAACAACACGCGGGTGCTAATGGTATGGCAACGTTAGGGGCACGTTGAGATACGTTACACGCACTGGAATAACGTTATGTGAACGCTAGGCACACACCGCATGCGCGTGAGGCTCGTTGAAACACGTTGCACCCACCTTTTTGGGGGCTTTTTCTCACCCGTCGATATACCTTGCCACAACGTTGGCAGCACGCTACCACTACATTGCACTGACATTGAACTTTTCCAACTGCACCGAAAAGTTTGACGTGTCTCGAGTGATTTTGCGTGTTGGCGGCACGCCGGCGAGATATGTCATAGTGTGACATCACCATCAGATAATTATCTTCCTGTACGCATACAAATGTGTAAGCATTTCACATGCATATTATACACATATGACCACAGGGCAAGTGTTGTCAAGATTATGCAATAGTGTCTGCATGAATCTCCTTGGAAAACATCTAATGTAAAAGAAACCAACATTTAACTAAAGACTCATATTAACGTCACCTGACGCTGCTTCATTTACCATCAACTGTAATGTGAGAATGCAAGGAAAAGCTTTGTCGGCTAAGTTTACCCTGCATGCTATCCATATGCCCGATTCTCATCGGGTCATCTAACTCCACATTGCACTAACACTGAATGCACCAACTAACACCTGGATATTCAGTTCATAGTTGTACCCTTACCCCACACATATGACTGATCTGGCTATATGGGTTATGATCTTAAGACTTTAATGGGTTGCCACTATCTTAATTCTTAGAGCTAAAGACACAGGAAGTAATGTTGGAAACCTTTAAACACCTCAGCGGCAGGTGTGTGGGTAATAATGACTGATGTCCTGCTTGGTCCACAGTTTGGGTCACTGCACGTCAATGTTTGAATTTGGGTAAATATTGACAGAGACGATGAAGAGCCTCATAATATTGTTATTTGATCCCACGATTAGGTGAGCATGGAATGCTCAAATATGGTCAAAACTCATAGCATCTTGTTTTGCAGATGATGATGTATGTGACATAAGGCCTTGTGTAGGTGATTGCCTAATCACAAGCCTATGATATGTAAATAGGAGTAGGCTAGTCTAGTAATAAGAGTAGACAAAATATATACATATATACCAAGAAAATCCAAAAAAACTAACATAGGCTATTACTGAAATGCAGGCAATCAAATACCTTATCAGCAGCCACTGTGTGCTAAGATAACACCAACACTACAACTGGCCAGCATTGAAAACAAGCCTGGGTACCCGGGCGTATATGCTATGGACAGTATAAATACAGCCTCAAGAAAAAAAATCACAAAAAAAAAGTCAGACGTGATGACTGTGTGGAAGGTCAGGAATTTGAAACCCGCCTGAATCAAACCAATGACTTACAAAATTTATATTTGTCGCTACTTAGTCTAGCGCTTAGCATTACTACAATAGGGCAAGGACTGGTTAGCTCACTATGAGGATAGTGTGACTGAGTAAGAAATCAGGTCATGGTGGTGGTGACATGGTTTCCCAGTGGGGCACCACTAAAAAGGTTGGCATGAGTGCAAACTATCACAAGTCAGTTTACATCATGACATTACCATAAAACCCCAAATAAAAAAAACTAGAATCAATGTTCAGTGACAGGTGCATGGTAGAAGGTATAATGAAGAATCATTGTTTCTTAATGCGATTTTCAACTCTAGATCTATCAAACACCTGAGCTTGTGTCTAAAGTCATGAGTGACTTGATAACAGGTGCCTCGAGCTGGAAAGAACCCAAGAGAAGAAGCTTCGCCGTTCTCAACCAGCCCCTTTTGGAGTAACACCTCAGTGGCAGGTGTGTGGGTAATAATGACTGATGTCCTGTTTGATCCACAGTTTGGGCCACTACACATCAATGTTTGAATGTGGGTAAATATTGACAGAGACGATGAAGAGCCTCATAATATTGTTATTTGATCCCACGATTACGTGAGCATGGAATGCTCAAATATGGTCAAACTCATGGCATCTTGTTTGCAGATGATGATGTATGTGGCATAAGACCTTGTTCGGAAGTATTCTTCCATAGCTGCTGATTGCATAATTACGCATTAAATGTAATTTGAGACCCAGTCCTCCTGTTATCAATTCACCCTGGTAATGTAAGCCCTGCTACTTACACCTGTAGTGCTCACATTGTGGTACTCTCTTACATGGTATTTACTCCTGTGGTACTCACATTGTCATATTCTTACCTGTTACTTAGTCTGGCGGTACTGACATTGTGATACTCACTCACCTGGTACTTACTCACGTGGTATTCAAATTATGATACTCTTACCTGTTACTTACTCTGGTGGTACTCACATTGTGATACTCTCTTACCTGTTACTTACTCTGGTGGTACTCACATTGTGATACTCTTATCTGGTACTTACTCCTGTGGTACTGACATTGTGATACTCTTATCTGGTACTTACTCCTGTGGTACTGACATTGTGATACTCTTATCTGGTACTTACTCCTGTGGTACTCACATTGTGGTACTCTTATCTGGTACTTACTCCTGTGGTACTCACATTATGATACTCACTCACCTGGTACTTACTCCTTTGGTACTCAAATTAGGATATTCTCACCTGGTACTTACTCCAGTTGTACTCATCTTGTGGTACTCTCTCCTCCGGTAGTACTTTCCCTCCTACCCCTCCTACCCCTGTGACATAACCAACCGAGTCTGTATCAACCTCCCACCCTCCAACCCACGCCCTATTAAAATATCAACCCACCCTCCCACTCTCCAACCCACCCCCTATTTTAATACCAACCCACCCTCCCACCCTCCAACCCACCCCCTATTTAAATACCAACCCACCCTCCCACCCTCCCACCCTCCAACCCACCCCCTATTTAAATACCAACCCACCCTCCCACCCTCCAACCCACCCCTATTTAAATACCAACCCACCCCCTATTTAAATACCAACCCACCCTCCAACTCACCCCCTATTTAATACCAACCCACCCTCCGACTCTCCAACCCACCCCCTATTAAATACCAACCATCTCCAACCCACCCTCATTTAAATACCAACCCACCCTCCACTCTCCAACCACCCCCTATTTAAATACCAGCCCACCGTCCCTCCCACCGGTCCCTCTCTTCCCCATCATTCCCACACCATCACTCCTACTCTTCCCATCAACCCTCAAACCACCCCACCCTCCTCTCCCCTCTCACCACCCCGACTCCCCCCCCCCCACACCCTTGTTGAGAGGGGGGGGGGGGGGGGCGGAGTGCCGTGAGAGGGGTGCAGCAGGCTTTTGGCGCGGGGTCAGAGGGGGCGGTACGGTGGATCAGCCCGCCCGACATTGATGTGACCTCTACCTCTGAGGGGGGGGGGGGGGGGGTGATCGATGTGACCTGGCCTGCATGTAAGTGGAGGGCCGGGGACAGCGCGCCGGCAGCCTGGGGGGGGGGGGGGGGGGGGAGGCTCGGGACCATCAGCTTCCTGAAGATACTCGCGAATGTAGATCTCACCAACTTTATCGCATCAGGATGCGGACCGACCTGTGACGGTGTATTTATAGTGCTTCAATTCCATGCTCCATCCCACCTGCACCATGATGCCACGTCCCACTCAGTCACAGTATCCCATCCACTGCTTGCTTGCTCTCTTCTAGTAATAATGTCAGGCACCAGTTGACAAGCATCATATTTTAACGATGTGGACAAAGAGTCACAGAGAAGAAGCTCAACTGTTTTTAAATTGTCTTTAAATGCCAATTTCTAACTTCTGTCTCTTTAAACAAAATATTATTTTCTAATGTCGCCAATAATATTGTGCATACAACTTGAGCAGCAAACTGGTGCATACCAAGCAGGTACTCGAGAAATAGAATATAACAAAGGAAAACACGCAGAATTAAATACAACAAACATATCCTTCTGTGTTAACCATGCTAATCATTTATTTCATGATTAGTTAGTTACTTATTTAATGAATTTAATTAAGTCAATTAGGATATATATACGATTAGCCTGTTATTAAGATAGCATGCTTTTTGAATATGCATTACAAATTGACAAAGGATAACCTTATTGACCTTGTTGACTTTGCCGAGAGAAACCTGAAGCTGAGAGACATGAAGACCGACTCATGGACATCACTCTCACAGCAGAGAGCTAAATGGAGAGCGGCAGTCAAGTAATGAAAGCAGTCTTTGTCGCCTCGTGACCGACAGCATGATGATGATGATGATGACTTTGCCGATGTTGTCAATGAGACGTTAGCAGAATGACCATCCTGCGTTTGCGATCCGCATGAAGATGGCAGCTCGGGGACGTGAACGACTCCAGTGCACAGGGCACAAGGGCCACTTCCTAATGTTACCTAACCACCAGAGTAATGCGCGTGCAGGTGGTTTAGGTGCGGAACCATGGTGATGGCGACCAGCTTGAATGTGGTGGATCTGCGCCAGTTTGTTTTGCAGTCAACAGGTATCGCATTAAAGGCCGCCGTACACACAGCGACAATCCGTGAAGATTATCGCTGAATGTGCGGGGCCACTATGCACTGGCAGACAATCGGGAACCGCAGCGTATTAATGGTGTTTGCCTTTCCAGCAACAGCTGAGCGGGGATCAGGACGGGTATCACGCTTGTGACTCCGCTGTGTGCATTGTTGGTTGCTTTATAGTGCTGCCTCAGTCCGATAACCCGCCCTTGGTATTCCACTCAGTCACATTATCCTTTCACTGAGTAGCATTATCCTGGAACTGAGTTATATACCTATTCTGGCAGTACGAATAGTCAGGGGACCCAGTGACAAATCTCCGATCTGTAAGTATTTGGTTTTACTCTGCCGGGACTCATACACATGGTTGCGCTTTAGCCACTGCGCCATCTCGCCCAGTAGCTCCAAACTGCATAATTCTAAACGACCGATAAATCCTAATCTTAAAGCTACATAGTCCGATGAAAACGTGCTAATTTGTAAGCAAAACACTGACCTAGATTGTGTCCTACATATTCAACTTAGATACACACCAGGCAGGGTGGCTGAATGAGTTGAGCGTCTGTCTCCTGTTTTGGGACATCAGGGGATCCGAACCCATGAGTTTGTGGGTCCAACCCTGGTCGAATAAACCCAATATCTTAAAAATTGATACGAGTTGCTTTTTCACTTGCTATCTAGACCACACTTCGTTCACACCTCTATCTCCTCTCTGCTGGCCATGCTCCTCCTTGATATTCTCTGAAAAGAGTTCCAGGAGGGGGAGCCTGCCAGCATTTCACTTTTTACTCTTACTCTGTCCATGTCTGACTCGCTGGCTTGGCACCATAGAGCAAATAGACACGGTCCTGTGACTCAACTCTCCTCATTTCTCTTTCCTATACTCTACCCTTTTTTTTTCTCCCAGGCTTACCTGGGAGAAAATCAGGCTTTCCTGATCCCCCTGATCAATGGAGTTGTTTGCTTTGGTGGGGCCTTTTACCTTTCCGTTTCTCTTGCTTTGTTCTCGTTGCTGACCCCTGGTTCCACCTTTACCTGTCCCTTCCTGGTAAACCCTTGGATAGAAGTGCTGTGCTACCACTGGACCAGAGTAATTCAGGGCCGCCCCAATGACTCATCATTTAATCATTGTAAAGACATCCCCCAGCTTCTACAACCATCCCACCAGAAGATTAATCTTCAACCAAAGATTGGGCCGATTTATCGGCGCCTCTCTATAATGCTGCAGTTCTGCAGCCGGTAACCGTCATAAGGTTACAAACAGCCCAGATGTCAAGTGTCGCTTCCTAGCCAGGTTCTCGGCATTATTAGGATAGGGCAAAGACTGGTTGGCTCAGTGTCAGGATAATGTAACTGAGTGGGATATCAGGTCATGGTGATGGCGGTCTGGTTTCCAAGTGGGGTAGCACTATAAGGTTGTCATGAGTGTCACTGTCACAAGTCGGTACCTATCCTGATATGACCTTCGAAGGTGTTAGGACGTTCAACAACAACAAACAAACTTAGATATATGGTAGTCATTCAACCCTTCTCCGGGTAAAGGTAAATTGTTAGCTCTCCAGTACTGAGCTACGTTTATAACTCAAGTCTTTCACTGCGTCTATGGAGTCTATAGAGTCCATATACTCTACAGAGTGGTACACCAACACCTCCCTCCCCTAGAGACACAGATCTACTGATTGAGAAGTATAAAACTCTCCATTTAATGCACGCAGTCTGCAATAGCAGTGTACTGAGCTATGTTAGACCAGCATTAGCAGAGCAATAGTGAGTGAGTGATTCAAGCATTTTGTTGTTGTCGTAAATTAGTTGATTAAGCAGGGGAAATTTCAATCACGGATAATTGGTCTTCCTTATTCCACCGCTCCTTGTCCTATCCTAATGACGCCAAGTGCCTGGCTAGGAAGCAACATGTATCAATTTTTAAGTCATTGGTTTGACTCACGATCCTGCAATCTACCAGAATGGGAGACGGACGCTCAACTCATTTGTCCATCCCTTCTGATTAGTTAGCATAATTGGAAATCCTTTGAGAAGCGACGATGCGCTGTGAGAAGGATGGCGGTAGCGGGGTGTAGGCTAGGTGTTTGGTGTCGAAGTGATGTTGAGAGTAATCTCAGGTTGGCCGTGGAGTTAGTGAGTTGGTTGATATTGATTCATTAAACACTTCAGTGACAATTCTCATTCGTCCATCCTAACAGGTTCATTTGCTGATGATGTCGTCATATGAGGATTAAAATGACAAATGAGGCAGTCTGTGTTGTTCACATAGGTGACGGTATGCTGTGTGATTAATATTAATTCAAGCCCGACATACACTAGCCGACATCGACGACGGAGCCGCATTAATCGGGGACTAATAACAAAGCAGACAAGATTATATATATAAAAGAAAGATTCTCTGATAAATCCTCATGGATCGTCTTATACCGATAAGAAAATCTATACCAGGCGATGGATCTGGGCAGACATTCCAAGCATCCCATCAAGGCTATTCGATTCGCGATATCGACTGGTGCGCGCCTGGCATTAATTAGACACAGCGTGTGAAAAATAATGTGATAATAATAATGTGCAAATACAACAAATGTAAAAGGCATTATGGTTGCTTAGAGCTTAGTAATTGTTGAGTTATCAAAATCTTCACCAGGAGTACTTCAGGCTAGTTTAGTTTAGTTTAGTTCAGTTCGAGCATATGGTGTTCAGGCCAGGTCGTTGATTTCGCCTTGGTCTTCTAGTGTGGATGCAGTGGTCATTGCGGGCAGCTTTGTCATTTCCAGCAATGAGTTGGTGTCCGTTATTGTCAGGTTGGTATATCCTGGGATTCTTGGTGGATCTGGGATGGTTCGGAGATATTTCTCCAGTTTGTGTTTGAAGCTGTCTGTACTGCAGTCTGTCTTGTTTCTTATGTCTTGTGGCATGCTATTGAAGAGGTTTGGTCCACGCACCATGAAGCTTCCTTCTCTGATTGTTTTAATTGCACAGCTAGCTTGTGACTCTATTTTAGGTATCCTACAGTGTCCTCCCTTCCTTTGAGATATATGGTATTTTATTCCTGGGTTGGGCACTTTTCCTGCTATTATTTTCCAGATATATATGATTCTGTACCTTTCCATTCTTCTTTCTTGTGAGTTAAGTATGAGTAGTTTGAGTCTGTCCCAGTAGTTGTGTTCAGATAGAGTGGGATTTTACTGGTGTATTTTCTTTGTACTTCTTTTACTTGTTGCATTTCTCCAATTTTGTGCGGAGGCTAAGTTGATTGATTACCTTATGTAAAGTTTCCTGATATTTAGACATTGGAGGATTCTGTGAACTAGTCTATAGTAATTACAATTGTTATATAAAAGGGTAAATGGTATATATCACCAGAGGCATAAAGGTATTATGTGGTGCTGGTGATCCTTTGCTGAGTTGATATAAAACTTATGTAGTTATACACAGTGTGAGAGGGGCACAACTGTTAGTGTGACAGAGCCTTGGGAGCTCTGCTCACATACCCCCCCCCCCACCCCCCAATTGTTATTTACGGATCACTGCACACCCAGACACAACAGGGCACTGTAGCCATAAACAACCAAGGCTTGGATACAGATTCATTGGTTGGTTGAACAATGCCTAGTGCTGGTTGGAGGAGCTGATCAGGTAAGACAGCCATCTTGGATTCATGAGACTATATAGTAATAAACCTGAGGATGTAAGCTCTCCTTTCTGTGCACTTTCTACTCTACCTTTCTCTTGCCTGTAGTGATTTCATATTTACCCTACCTACACAACCACAGCTGCCAGCTGTCGACTTTACACTTAGATGCTGCCAGGACGCAAAACCCCAACACCCAACCAACCTAATTGTATTGAGTGATTGATTTGTGATGGTTTAACACTGGGTCGACAACAACAAAGGGCACATTCTGGAGGATTAGTTCTTAATATCATGTGAGTGGTATTCTGGTATTTAGGAGTAGTTCTTTATACAATGTTAGTGGTATTCTGGTATTTAGAATTAGTCCTTAATATAATGTTAGTGGTATTCTGCTATTTAGGAGTAGTTTTTAATATAATGTTAGTGGTATTCTGGTATATAGGGTTAGTTCTTAATCTAATGTTAGTGGTATTCTGCTATTTAGGAATAGTTCTTAATATAATGTTTGTGGTATTCTGGTATTTAGGATTAGTTCTTAATATAATGTTAGTGGTATTCTGGTATTTAGGATTAGTTCTTAATATAATGTTAGTGGTATTCTGGTATTTAGGATTAGTTCTTAATCTAATGTTGGTGGTATTCTGGTATTTAGGATTAGTTCTTAATATAATGTTAGTGGTATTCTGGTATTTAGGAGTAGTTCTTAATATAATGTTAGTGGTATTCTGGTATTTAGGATTAGTTCTTAATATAATGTTAGTGGTATTCTGGTATTTAGGATTAGTTCTTAGTCTAATGTTAGTGGTATTCTGGTATTTAGGAGTAGTGCTTAATATAATGTTAGTAGTATTCTGGTATTTAGGGGTAGTTCTTAATATAATGTTAGTGGTATTCTGGTACTTAGGATTAGGTCTTAATATAATGTTAGTGGTATTCTTGTATTTAGGATTAGTTCTTAATATAATGTTAGTGGTATTCTGATATTTAGGATTAGTTCTTAATATCATGTTAGTGGTATTCTGGTACTTAGGATTAGGTCTTAATATAATGTTAGTGGTATTCTTGTATTTAGGATTAGTTCTTAATATAATGTTAGTGGTATTCTTGTATTTAGGAGTAGTTCTTAATATAATGTTAGTGGTATTCTTGTATTTAGGATTAGTTCTTAATATAATGTTAGTGGTATTCTGATATTTAGGAGTAGTTCTTAATATAATGTTAGTGGTATTCTGGTATTTAAGATTAGTTCTTAATATAATGTTAGTGGTATTTATCGTCAGTTTTCTTAATCACATTTATATGCATACATTGAAATGTACACGAAAATCTGAAATGATCCGTTTTGTGTCAAATGACAGTCAAAATTATCCTCACTGGATTTTGAAGTGCTAAAATGTGTGTCCAATGTCGCTCACAAAGCAAAACAAAAGTTACAGGACGCAATAGAGTTCAGTTGTTGTTGGGAACTCAGAGATTTGTCTCTGTGAGTATAAGATGTCTTGTGTGTTATTCACATTGAAGGATTGTTGGTGCGAGGCCTCGGTTTAAGTAATCCGCTCTGCAGATACAGTCGAATGGACTGCTAAAAGAATAAAACCTTCAGAACAACTTAGATCATCATCATCATCATGCTGTCGGTCGCGATGCGACAAAGACTGCTTTCATTACTTGACTGCCGCTCTCCATTTAGCTCTCTGCTGTGAGAGTTGCGTCCATGAGTCGGTCTTGTACATTTCATGAAAGCTGCCTGCAAAAGTGTTGAGTGCTGCTGGCTTTTGCAGGTTACCAGCGGCACTCTCTGGGGAGCAAATAGAGGTTTCACACCGGCAAGAACATGTCAAGACAGGCGCAAAACTATTTGTCCCTGCAGTGGCTGGTCGGAAGATGTTGGGAGTTCCATACATCAACCGCCCTTAATGCTGCCACAGTGACATGGTTTTCTGTTTAGGGTTTGCTCCCTTAGCCTTCAGTTCTGTCAAGGACCTGTACCACAAGGCAGTGGTATAGAACTCTGCAAGGCAGGGGCGTCAAACTCCCTGAGGTATTGCTATACCTGCATACCAGCAGGTATGCAGGTATAGCAATACTGGTGCAACTTAGATACTGGTGCAAATATTAACCAGTTATTGATGAATTAAAGGAATATTAATTCATGTTAACAGAACCTGTCGCTGTTGAGGACATTGTTGTCAACTTGATGATGTACACACCAACAATAAATATTTGTTGGCCATGGTTTCGACATTTTCAAAATTAGCCATTGCAATAAAACTTACTTCAAACTTCAGTCAAGTAGATTGTATGAACAAAATGGCAGAAACTCAAAATCATCGCACTATGCGACTGTAAGATTGTCGTTATGATTCATTTATTGGTTTCCTTTGTTGTTGTTATCGGTCCTGGCAACATTTAAGGTCATATCAGAATCAGAGCGAGTACCGACTAGTGGCTTTATAGGCTCCCAACACCATGACATGCTGTCCCATAGTGACATTATCCTGACACTGAGCTAACCAGTCCTTGCCCTATCCTATTAATGCTGAGCGCCTGCATAGGAAGTGACAACTATCAATTTAGTAAGTTATAGGTTTGATGCAACCGGAAATCGAACACCCGACCTTCGACATAAAAAGCCTGCGCTGTACTGATTAAGCCATTGCGTCCTGTGTGATTCATTGAGTTCATCGATGCTTATTGTCGGCCTACACCTGTCATCCGATGCTGGCCTTGTCACTTACTGTAGTCACTGTACTGGCATTAAGAGTTGGCCCCAGGTAAACAGAATGTGGAACTACATAGGTTAGCAGCAGGCATACAGTAGCCGAGGTTCGCGAAGACTAATAATAGATATGACTGAAGAGTGATAGTTTCCTTGTTTATATGTTGTCTAAGCCATCATATGAGTATAATAAGCAGGAGATCCATCTATTCCTCCCAGCCTCTAAGTCATTGGCTGGTCACCTACTCATCAGCTCATCTACTCGTTCCTCATGACCTGACCCGTGGCGCCACCTACCGCCCACGCCTCAGCATTCTCTCACTGTACCGCTGAATTTGGAATATAATTGCTCAGAACTTATATGTACATAGGTAGGCGGAATTGTACCTGTACTTGAGTATGTCTGCTATTCTTATTATTGTGCTGTCGGTGCTGGCCCCGTTTTGTGCTGTGTGCCTGAGCAGATATTGCTCGATTTCTGTTGACCCCAGTGAAGCACTCAAACCGCTTATATAAGGCACCTTGTGAGTTGACCCAGCCTCAGTCGTCTCCTATTTTTCTTTTTGATTTTACCACTAAGGGTGTGAGTCCTAGCCATTGGAATAACATTACCAACCCATTGATTATTATTGTGTTAGTCTCTCATGTAACCGATAACTATATTCCCATAATAGATTATAGAGCACATAAATGCTTGCCATTCTTCACTACCAGAGGGCCAGCTATATTTAAACAATTAAACCATATTGCCAAAAGGAAAGAAATGCAGCCCCTTAATTAGAGTAGGTCGGAATGAGAAATTGCATGTACCACATAACAAGAAGAGACCACTACTGGGAACAGTCCCTGGGAGAAGCGCATCGGCTAAATTTGACCAATTCGACTAATTTGACTGGTGGCGACACACTGGCCGCACTTCACAAGGGTGTCTGCCGCCATTACTGTCACACAGAATAACGGTGTTCTAGCAGTGGTTGCTGGGATCTAGTTACAGGGATGGGTAACTAGAACGTTGACGCTGCTGTTCGCTTTTAGCCATTTCGTAGCATTTCACTTTCCTGCCAGCTTTGACAAATTTTGCTTTGACCTCGGAACACTCACTAGGAGAAGCGCAGCAGATAAATTTGACTAATTTGACCGGTGGTGACATGCCGGCCATTGTGCACAAGGCTCACTGCCACCATTACTGTCACAGAGTATAGCGGTGTTCTAGCAGTGGTTGCCGAGAATTAGTCACAGGGATGGGTAACTAGAACGTTGACGCTGCTATTTGCATTTAGCCATTTCGTAACATTTCGGTTTCCTGCCAGATTTGACCAATTTGACTTTGACACCTGGTGAGTATGTGTGACGGATCATTTTTGGAGTTTTACGTCCTGGCAACATCTAAGGTCATATCAGGATGGGTACCGACTTTTGACAGTGCACACTCATGGCGACTTGTATAGTGCTGCCCCACTGGCAAATCAGGTTGCCAGCACCCTCACCTGATATCCCACTCAGTCACATTATCCTGACACTGAGCTAATCAGTCCGTTCCCTAACCTAGTAATGGCGAACGCCAGGCTTGGGTAATGGCTTTTAGATTGAGCCTTTCTAAAAAAAATTAAAGCCCTAACTCTGCACATATTTTAATTAAAAACATGCAAGAGAAATCTTAATGTGCACATACAACTGCTGGACATTGGCTTTATTTACTCATTTTCGAGGGTATCGCCATATCATAGGAGCACCACACTGCAACAGATGTTTAATGCATGGATGAGTATCTGACGTCATTATGTAGGATCAAATCTGGATCAGTGGTTTGATTGAGTCAACATGATTCTTTGTTCAGACTGTCACAAATGGCTCTTCAAAAGGCATTCATTCTGTGATTGGATGTCAAGTGAAACATTGTGTAATCAAATGAGCAGACGACATTTCACAGTGGTTCTATAAACTGCACAATTGAGACTGCACTGATGGACATCGGCTGGCACTGATTCTATAGTGGTGGACCATGTTCTACTCTCCCCAGAGATAGTGGAGGGATAGCTGGTTAAGTGACGTCATGTAAAGCATGATAATTGGCCATTTTAAAAGCGTGATAATTGTCCACGTCATTCATATGAAACCTAGTAGTATGCTGGCGTTTACAGATATAGTTCTTGTAAACTATATCTGCTCTGGCGGTGGTTTTATTTTGTATTAAACTGACATGGTTTATGATGTCTTAGAAATGTAGCCAGATATGACTATTGCAGCCATCTTTTCCAAAGTGTGACATTTGAGAGAAGATAGGAAGGGAGGGAAAGTCTAAACTGGAAACATATTGCTAGCTATATAAATGTTGTTGCCTTTATCATCGTTCATTATTACACTTGCAATATGGCAGCTGAAGTTGCTTCAAACATCGCGCATTGTCAGCAAGGTCAGAATAGTAGTGACTTATCACTTCCCATTTGGGTCGTATCTATTGTCACACAAGGGGGCAGCCATTAGCCATGGGCGGAACAGTCCTCCTTCATAACTGTTCCTGCAGGGTGCTGCCACCTGTCGATACTTGTTATCAACAAGGGTCAACGCAGTCGAGACCCGATACCGCCACTGTGTAATGGGGCTCATGGCGGACTACTACACTATTTATAGATTTGGGTATTTCACGTATCTCCGAGTGTATCTCCGAGTGAGTGCCTGTGGTAAGTGGCACAGAGGTCATGACCTTGGCTGGTTACTGGCCAAACACACGAATGCGCTGTCGCGTAACTCGTCACTGAGTTGGAATGGGACAATAACGGCTGACAACCCAGAAAATAAATGAGACAGCAGTGCTTCACTCAGTCTCCAGTTGCAAATTATGCTGTGGATGGATTGTGGCTTCATGAAATGACGGATGTCTGATAATAACGAGAGACCGCTGTGCTTCCAGGAATGACCTTTACTGGAATATAGCCGGACTCAGAAAACCTTTGATTCGTTATTTCGAGTGACTGACTTGGAGGCCACTAGAGTTACTACGGCATCATGATGGAAGTGTCTTGATGAGGGTTTGATTGTATAATTAGGTCAGTCCGATCAGATTAAACCAGTCTTGGAGGTTACCAATATGGCCAACGTTGAAATATATCAACCGATCATCTCCTATCAAGATTCCTGATTCCAGAAAGACGAAGTTCCATCCCCGATGTCGGATAGTGTGGACAGGTTTTTATTCAGATTCAAGTTCTCAGAATCCCGTCTGTCCGAGAGTGCTGGTGTAAGGTGGTGTGATGTGGTGTGAGGTGTTGTAAGGTGGTGTGAGGTGGTGTGTGGTGGTGTGTGGTGGGGTGAGGTGGTGGGTGGTGGTGTTTGGTGGTGTGTGGTGGTGTGCGGTGGTGTATGGTGGTGTGAGGTGGTGTGTGGTTGTGTGAGGTGGTGTGGGGTGGTGTAAGGTGGTGTGTGGTGGTATGTGGTGGGGTGAGGTAGTGGGTGGTGGTGTTTGGTGGTGTGTGGTGGTGTGCGGTGGTGTATGGTGGTGTGAGGTGGGGTGATGTGGTGTAAGGTGGTGTGTGATGGTGTGAGGTGGTGGTTGGTGGTGCAAAGTGGTATGTGGTGGTGTGTGGTGGTGTATGATGACGTGTGGTGGTGTGTGGTGGTGTAAGGTGGGGTGTGGTGGTGTGAGGTGGTGTGTGGTTGTGTGAGGTGGTGTGCGGTGGTGTATGGTGGGGTGAGGTGGGGTGAGGTGGTGTAAGGTGGTGTGTGATGGTGTGAGGTGGTGGTTGGTGGTGTAAAGTGGTGTGTGGTGGTGTATGATGACGTGTGGTGTTGTGTGGTGGTGTAAGGTGGGGTGTGGCGGTGGGTAGTGGTGGATGGGTGCGTGTGGCGGTGCGTGGTGGTGTAAAGTGATGCGTGGTGGTGTGTGGTGGTGTGAGGTGGTGTGTGGTGCGTGGTGCTGTGTGGTGGTGCAAGGTCGTTTGTGGTGGTGTCAGGTGGTGTGTGGTGGTGTGTGGTGGTGTGAGGTGGTGTGTGGTGGTGTGATGTGGTGTGTTGTGGTGTCAGGTGGTGTGAAGTAGTGTGTGGTGCGTCCTGGTGGGTGGTGGTCTGAAGTGGGGTGTGGTGCCTGGTGGTGTGTTGAGGTGTGTAGTGTGTGGTGATATGTGATGTTGTGTGGTGGTGTGTGGTGGTGTGAAGTGTGTGGTGGTGTGTGGTGGTGTGTGGTGGGGTGAAGTGGTGTGTGGTGATGTGTGGCGCTGTGAAGTGGTGTGTGGTGCGTGGTGCGTGGTGTGTGGTGGTGGGGGTGTTGTGTGGTGGTGGTGTAATGTGCTGTATGGTGGTGGTATGGTGGTATGTGGTGGTGTGAAGTGGGTAGGGTGTTGTGTGGTGGTGTGTGGTGGTGTCTGGTCGTGGTTGGTGGTGGTGTGAAGTGTGGTGGTTGTTGTGTGGTGGTGTGTGGTGGGTGTGTGGTGGTGTGTGGTGGTGCGTGGTGGTGTGAAGTGGGGTGGGTGTTGTGTGGTGGTTGTGTGGTGGTGTTCGGGGGTGTGTGGTGGTGCGTGGTTGTATTAAGTGGGGTGGGTGTTGTGTGGTGGTTGTGTGGTGGTTGTGTGGTGGTGTGTGGTGGTGCGTGGTGGTGTGAAGTGGGGTGGGTGTTGTGTGGTGGTTATGTGGTGGTTGTGTGGTGGTGTGTGGTGGTGGGTGGTGGTTGTGTGGTGGTTGTGTGGTGGTGTGTGGTGGTGTGTGGTGGTGCGTGGTGGTGTGAAGTGGGGTGGATGTTGTCTGGTGGTTGGGTGGTGGTTGTGTAGTGGTGTGTGGTGGTGTGTGGTGGTGTGTGGTGGTTGTGTGGTGGTTGTGTGGTGGTTGTGTGGTGGTGTGTGGTGGTGCGTAGTGGTATGAAGTGGGGTGGGTGTTGTGCGGTGGTGTGTGGTGGTTGTGTGGTGGTGCATGGTGGTGTGAAGTGGGGTGGGTGTTATGTGGTGGTGTGGTGTTGTGTGATGGTGCGTGGTGGTGTAAAGTGGTGTGTGGTGGTATGTGGTGCTGGGTGGTGTGTGGTGCTGGGTAGTGTGTGGTGCTGCGTGTTGTGTGGGGGTGGTGTGGTGGTGTGGTGGTGTGGTGGTGTGTGGTGGTGTGTGGGGGTGGTGGGGTGTGTGGTGGTGTGTGGTGGTGTGTGGTGGTGTGTGGTGCCGTGGTGTGGTGGTCCTGGTGCTGGTGTTGATGGTGCTGGTTCAGGTGCAGGTGGTGGTGGTGCTGGTGTTGGCGATGTTGATGGTGGTGTTGATGTTGTGGTGTTGACGGTGGTGCTTCAGGTGCATGTGGTGGTGCTGGTTCAGGTGATGGTGGTGGTTCAGGCGCTGGAGGTGTTGATGGTGTGGTGCTTCAGGTGCAGGTGGTAGTGGTGGCGGTGTTAGTGGTGGTGCTTCAGGTGCGGGTTGGTGGTGGTGCTTCAGGTGCAGGTGCAGGTGCTGGTGGCGGTTCAGGTGCAGGTGGTGGTGATGCTGGTGTTGGTGGTGGTGGTGGTGGTTCAGGTGCAGGTTGGTGGTGGTGGTGTTGGGGGTGGTGTTGATGGTGTGGCACTTCAGGTGCAGGGTGTGGTGATGGTGTTGGTGGTGGTGGTTAAGGTGCGGATTGGTGGTGGTGGTGTTGGGGTGGTGTTGATGGTGTGGCGCTTCAGGTGCAGTTGGTGGTGATGCTGGTGTTGATGGTGGTGGTGGTGGTGGTTTAGGTGCAGGTTGGTGGTGGAGATGTTGGGGTGGTGTTGATGGTGTGGTGCTTCAGCTGCAGGTGGTGGTGCTGCTGGTGTTGGTGGTCGTGGTGGTGGTGGTTCAGGTGCGGGTTGGTGGTGGAGGTGTTGGGGTGGTGTTGATGGTGTGGCGCTTCAGGTGTTGGTGGTGGTGGTGGTGGCTCAGGTGGTGTTGGGGGTGGTGTTGATGGTGTGGCGGTTCAGGTGCAGGTGGTGGTGGTGATGGTGTTGGTGGTGGTGGTGGTGATGGTGCAGGTTGGTGGTGGTGGTGGTGGTTCAGGTGCAGGTTGGTGGTGGTGATGGTGGTGTTGATGGTGTGGCGGTTCAGGTCCAGGTGGTGGTAGTTGCTGGTTCAGGTGCGGGTTGGTGTTGATGGTGTGGCGCTTCAGGTGCAGGTGGTGGTGTTGGTGGTGGTGGTTCAGGTGCAGGTTGGTGCTGGTGGTGTTGGGGGTGGGGTTGATGGTGTGGCGGTTCAGGTGCATGTGGTGGTGGTGATGGTGTTGGTGGTTCAGGTGCGGGTTGGTGTTGATGGTGTGGCGCTTCAGGTGCAGGTGGTGGTGGTGCTGGTGCAGGTTGGTGGTGGTGGTGTTGCGGGTGGTGTTGATGGTGTGGCGCTTCAGGTGCAGGGTGTGGTGCTGGTGTTGGTGGTGGTGGTTCAGGTGCGGTTTGGTGGTGGTGGTGTTGGGGGTGGTGTTGATGGTGTGGCAGTTCAGGTGCAGGTGGTGGTCGTGCTGGTGTTGCTGGTTCAGGTGCGGGTTGGTGTTGATGGTGTGGCGCTTCAGGTGCAGGTGGTGGTGGTGCTGCTGTTGGTGGTGATGGTTCAGGTGCAGGTTGGTGGTGGTGGTGTTGGGGGGTGGTGTTGATGGTGTGGCGCTTCAGGTGCAGGTGCTGGTGGTGCCGGTGTTGATGGTGGTTCAGGTGGAGGTTGGTGGTGGTGGTGGTGGTTCAGGTGGAGGTTGGTGGTGTTGGGGGTGGTGTTGATGGTGTGGTGCTTCAGGTGCAGGTGGTGGTGGTGGTGGTGGTGGTGTTGGTAGTGGTGGTGATAGTGGTGCTGCTTCAGGTGCGGGTTGGTGGTGGTGGTTCAGGTGCGGGTGGTGTGGGTACCACGGGATGCCGGGGCTTGTTGACTAAGTGGCTGCCTTTCAAACTTGGCAGGAGCAATTAACAGTGAAAAGCCCGGAGGCGCCGTTACAACAGACGAGGACAGTTCCCAGAATGCCTCAGGCCGACAGTCGGAGATGCTGATTGGTGGGAAGGACGCTGACCTGTATGCGCACACTGCACCGCACCTCAGACAGCTTGTGGGAGCGGCTGGCAGTGTGAACAAGGCAGACTGTACTTACACACACTGCACCGCGCCTCAGGCATGCTGTGTGGTTGCTGGGCCAACTGCCCAGATTATCCAGAGGCAGGTACACAACATGATTGGTTGGATATTGCTAGTCCAGAATAAACAAAAGCGAATGAAAAGCAATGCTTTCCCACTTGCACAAAAGGCCTCATGTCCTTCAATAACTGCAGGCTCATCACAGACGCGCTTTGCTGGGAGACCCACAGGCGTCTGTGTTGTCAGGGGCAACGTAATTGTTTGTAGTTCTCCACATGCATTTGCGCAAGCAATTAACTATCGTATGTACTCAAATGTAAATCCGTTCTCTGTGGCAGCGTGGTTAGAGTGTCTGACTTCTTTCTAGGTCAGACTCCTAATCTGAGGGTCGGCGGTTCGATTCCCCGTGCCCCCAGCTCCGCCAATTTGGATTTCCACCGCTGTGTATAACTTACAGCGTCATCAAAGGCCGGTTGCTCTCATACCATGTCTATGTGGTGTGGGAGGTTAAAAATCCCTTCGGTTGGTAAAAGTGTAGGCTCGGGCTTTCTATCGACCAGCAGTGGAGTGGGGAAGACCAGTCATCTGTGACTGGGATTTCCCCTGCTTGGGACAACTAATGTCCCAAAAAAAAAAGAAATGAGACAAATAACTGTTCACACTTCCTGTGTACCATTCGCTATATCGCTATAAGTTGAAGGAATTTACCCCCACAAATTGTCCTATTCCGACGTTGTCTTGTACTTGCGATACCCCGTGGAGAGAGCCCTTTCTGACAGACAGAAAATAATTAAATGCAATATTTGTTTCTGTTCTGTTCACTATCATGTCATATGCGACCTGGTAGACCAGTCACTCACAAGTGATTTATGAATTTAAGATTTAAGAACGAAATACACAGTCATCACGTCAACACAATGGATACGATTTATTTGGAAAAGTGATCAAAAGTCAAATAAAATGGTTTCAACGTTTATTTTATACAAAATCAGTCAACCTTGGTAGATAGTTGTAAATGTCCTCCTTCGACTTGACCTGCTGAAGCTTGACCAATAGTCGGGTTAGGCCTCATTCCAGATATTTCCTTCAAAAATACCAATCGACTTATACTTGAAGTCGACTTATATTTGCGTATACATCGTGAGTCCACAAGGAAAGACTAACTGTTTGACAGCTCAGTACCTATTCTGAGGAATTGGACAAATGGATGAAAGCCACCACTTATATCGATCAGTACATGCCAGACGGGATGGCCAAATGAGTTGAGCACCCGCTTCCTGTTGGGCAGGTCGTGAGATGCGAACGCCAGGTTTGAACCTCCACCGAGTCAAACCAAAGACTTGAAAATGTATTCTTACCATCTGAACGTGCCACTGAGGCAAATTAGCGCTAATTCGACTCAAGTAGTTTGCCTCATCTAAGTTGACTTATAACGGGTATCTGAATGTGCCGCTGAGGCGAATTAGCGCTGATTCGACTCAACTAGTTCACCTCATCTAAGTTGACTCATAACGGGTATCTGAACGTGCCGCTGAGGCGAATTAGCACTGATTCGACTCAACTAGTTCGCCTCATGTAGACCGATTCATGAGGTGGATTAGATGAGGGGAACTAATGGAGGTGACTTAATGTGTGAATGGGGCTTGAATGTGAAGTAACTGAATATGGATGCACGAGTGAAGTACTTTATCCTGTCAGTATTAACTACCCAGCAGGTAGGAGTAGTAAACCTTGAGACTGCTGCTGGTTGGGCAGGTGATTGGCAGCCGGGTGTATTGCAATATCTGCTGAATTACTCTTTGGTTATCTGTGCAGTTGTTGGCATGTATGGGATGTATTATGTATTATGCAAGTATAAAGGTACATAACAGAATATTGTTTATTATTATTGTTATGGTCCATAAGACGCAACACTGTATGGTGACGCCATCACGTCCCACCTCGCCTCCATTGGATATTGACCAGTGTCAGTCGCACCGGAGGATTCTTTTTTTTGTAATGGGTTAGGGCATGTAATCCCTTGCCAGAGAATAAACTATTCAACACTATATAGTGATCAGTATTCTTGAACGCCTCACACACCACACACACCACACACACACCTCACAAACCTCAGAAACCTCAGAAGCCTCACCAACAGCACACACACAGCACATCCACCCCAGACATACATCATAAACCTCAGCAACATCACTCAAACACCTCCCCACATATCGCATACATCAAAGACCTCACCAACACCACCCACACACCACATCCACACCACACAGACCTAATAAACCTCACCAACACCACCCACACACCACATCCACACCACACACACCTAATAAACCTCATAAACCTCACCAACACCACCCACACACCACATCCACACCACACACACCTAATAAACCTCATAAACCTCACCAACACCACCCACACACCACATCCACACCACACAGACCTAATAAACCTCATAAACCTCACCAACACCACCCACACACCACATCCACACCACACACACCTAATAAACCTCATAAACCTCACCAACACCACCCACACACCACATCCACACCACACACACCTAATAAACCTCATAAACCTCACCAAAACCACCCACACACCACATCCACACCACACATACATCATAAACCTCACCAACCGCCCCCCCCCCCCAATACACCACTCACTATCCACCATCACCCCCCTCCCCCTCTCCCACGTCAGGAGTGGTTTCGTCGATGCGCCCCCTGGGGGCTGATTGATGCCCGTTAAGTGGCGCGCTGACTGGTACCGCGTATAAGCGGAGGCCGGGGACCAGTCTGGATCGTATCACACTGGTCTGCAGATCAGCTCGAAGCAGTCCGTTAAAGCGGCACAGTCAAATCAAAGCACCAAACTACACACTCACCTAGCTTCAATGCTAAGCCGCAGATCCGTCCTGATATGACCTGAGATGTTACTAGGATGTAAAACAACAACAAACAAAGATAAGCTGCAGTCAAACTAGGGCTTGCGATAACTGGCGACCACTATGCGATCTAAATAAAAACCACTGGTCATTGAATTGGTCGCTAACTGGTGACCAAGCTATGGAAATGGTCGGCGACCATTTCGGTCGCAAGGAGGTTGTTGGTGCAGCAGCAGCAACCTCCTTGTGACATACATGGTCACAAGGAGGTTCTTAGTGCAGCACCAGCAACCTCCTTGTGACCTACATGGTCACAAAGAGGTTCTTGGTACAGCAGCTGCAACCTCCTTGTGACATACATGGTCACAAAGATGTTCTTGCTGCAGCAGCTGCAACCTCCTTGTGACATACATGGTCACAAGGAGGTTCTTGGTGCAGCAGCAGCAACCTCCTTGTGACATACATGGTCACAAGGAGGTTCTTGGTGCAGCAGCTGCAACCTCATTGTGACCTACATGGTCACAAGGAGGTTCTTGGTGCAGCAGCTGCAACCTCCTTGTGACCTACATGGTCACAAGGAGGTTCTTGGTGCAGCAGCTGCAACCTCCTTGTGACCTACATGGTCACAAGGAGGTTCTTGGTGCAGCAGCTGCAACCTCCTTGTGACATACATGGTCACAAGGAGGTTCTTGGTGCAGCAGCTGCAACGTCATTGTGACCTAAATGGTCACAATGATGTCAGCAACCAATGAGGACCAATTTGCCACCATTTGGCGATTTCTTGCCCATGTCTACTTTTAGTGCTGGGGAGGGGGCGGAGGGTCGCTTAACCAACAAACACAGTTATCTCTTCAAGCATTTCCAATGTTAATTGTTTGAAATAGAAGTTACTTCTAGTTACTTCTAGTTAAAGGAAATTGGAGTACAGTGACCTAATATATTTATTTAAAAAACAAACGACACTAAAACCATCGGACTATACAGCTTTTATATGAAACTGAAAACCATCGCGATATGCAGTTTAATATTAAATTAAAACCAGTGGATTATACAGTTTTAATATAAAACTGAAAACCATCGGACTATGCAGCTTTTATAAGGACCTTTTATGTTTCCTGAGGGCCTCACATAACTTAGTCAGATACTCACATATTCTTACACACTGACCCTACACTGTACACCGCACTGTTCTGCTTCCCCACACCCTTCTTTGCACCTATCGTATCTTATACTCCGATGTACCGTATCTTATACTCCAATGTGCATTCGAGTATAAGATACATACCTACCATATCTTATACTCCAATGTACTGTATCTTATACTCTTATGTACATTGGAGTATAAGATACATACCTGCCATATCGTATACTCCAATGTACCGTATCTTATACTCCTATGTACATTGGAGTATAAGATATGTACCTACTGTATCTTATACTCTAATCTACCGTATCTTATACTCCTATGTACAATGGAGGTTAAGATACGTATCTACCATATCTTATACTCCAATCTACCGTATATTATACTCCTATGTACATTGGAGTATAAGATATGTACCTACCGTATCTTATACTCCAATCTACTGTATCTTATACTCCTATGTACAATTGAGTATAAGATACGTACCTACTATATCTTATACTCCAATCTACCGTATCTTATACTCCTATGTACAATGGAGGTTAAGATACGTACCTACCATATCTTATACTCCAATCTAACGTATCTTATACTCCTATGTACATTGGAGTATATGATATGTACCTACCGTATCTTATACTCCAATCTACCGTATCTTATTCTCCTATGTACAATGGAGGTTAAGATATGTACCTACCATATCTTATACTCCAATCTAACATATCTTATACTCCTATGTACATTGGAGTATATGATATGTACCTACCGTATCTTATACTCCAATCTACTGTATCTTATACTCCTATGTACAATTGAGTATAAGATACGTACCTACCGTATCTTATACTCCAATGTACCATATCTTATACTCCTATGCACATTGGAGTATAAGATACGTAACTACCATATCTTATACTCCAATCTACCGTATATTATACTCCTATGTACAATGGAGGTTAAGATACGTACCTACCGTATCTTATACTCCAATCTACCGTATCTTATACTCCTATGTACATTGGAGTATAAGATATGTACCTACTGTATCTTATACTCCAATCTACTGTATCTTATACTCCTATTTACAATTGAGTATAAGATACATACCTACCGTATCTTATACTCCAATGTACCTTATCTCATACTCCAAGGTACAATGTACATTGGAGTATAAGATACATACCTACTGTATCTTATAGTCCAATGTACCATATCTTATACTCCAATGTACAATATACATTGAAGTATAAGATAAGGTAGCTACAAAACTTTGTAAGCTCCTTTCGCAGTTCAATTGAAGTCCCTATTCACCTGATACCAGACTTTCTTTTGTCTAATCATATCAACTGAATTTCGTAATCGGTTAGTAATTATTTAACAGAAAGGGAGCCTAGATAGCATAATGGTTAGCACGCTAGGCCGAGAATGGCAAAGAAGTGTAGATTCGAAATCTGCTGTACACACAATGTTTTCCATTTGCAAGAAAAAACAGAACCATGAGAATACTAAAGGCAGCTTCCAGCTGGTACACATGAACTTTCTTTTTGGTGATGGTGTATTTATGCTGCCCATGACGGTTAAGTCTAATGACTTGTTTTACCTGCTAGACAGTGATAATCTAGTCGTTCCCTTGTTTGTTTGTGTGTGTTCTTGTTGTTGTTTTGTTATGTTTACTTAATAGTCGGGGACAATTATTCATCTAAAGGTTAATGTTAATTTTATTATAAAATATGTCCGACTAATGTATAAACTGTAAACATGTCAACTAGAGTTGACACACAATTGTATTTTAGTTTACTTAAAAGCTGCATAGTCCGATGAAGAATCAAATTTTCAAAACCAAGATAATGATCTAGATTTGACTACATATCTAACTAAGATACCGATGCACTTATTAAGCATTTGTTGCCACATAGAAGGGAATACTGCGTCAATTTAAAAGAACCTGTTACGGCAGAAACCTATGGTGTCAAGCTTTCCAAAACTAATTTTGCATGTTTGCACTTCAAATATCTCAAAAGTTAGCCATTTAAAATAAAAGTTACTTCAAACTAAAGATTATAACAATCAATTTAATACATTTATCTCAGAAAATGACAGAAACTCAAAACCATCAGACCAGGCAACATTAACCATAAGAGATGGATGGTTGAGTGATTTGATCCTTGGAGATCTTCCTGCCTGTACACCCAAAAAAGAAGGTCTAGTTTTACACCCATTAAAAAAAAGATTCTATAATTTGCCGATCATGACGTGATCTAAGTAGATGTAACAGAAATGTGAGTAGAAAGGTGGATCAATATTTAAAAGTTGATGTTCAACCTTTTTGCAGAATTCAAGGCGAATGTTCACTACTAGGATAGGGCAAGGAGCAGTGAACTGGTGAAATGAGGAAGACTAGTTGTCTGTGATTGGAATTTTTCCTGCTTAATCAACTAATGTACCAACAAAAGGTCAGCATCAATTTAAGAAATACGCACATGTTGCCTCATGTGTAATTATTATCCTTATTACGGTTGTTTGTTATGCTTTTACGATCTATCAACATCTAAGGTCATATCAGGACGGGTAGCGACTTGTGACAGTGCGCACTCATGGTGATTTTATAGTGCTGCCCCATTGGGAGACCAGGCCGCCACTTCCATGACCTGATATCCCACTCAGTCACATTATCCTCACACTGAGCAACCAGTCCTTGCCCTATTCTAATAATGCTCAGTGCATGGCTAGGAAGCGACAAGTATCAATTTTGTCAGTCTTTGGTTTGACTCAACCAGGTTTCGAACCCATGATCCCATGGGTTCAGATCCCCCGATCTCCCAAAACAGGAGGTGGACGCTCAACTCATTCGGCCACCCCGTCTGGCGGTTATGCTGATAAAATAACACATGGTCAATGAATTGACGAAGGATAACAAATTGTTCACTGCCATTAATCTGTTAGTGGAATGTAGTCCATGTTTTTGCGATTGGCATGGAAATAGCAGCTGACGTGTTCAACCAAAGGGCACAAACGCTGCTACGTAAGAGTGGCACAGCAGCAGAGTGATGTGTCGATACGGATGCTTATGGGGCGGAACCATGTGCATGGTGAGCAGGGCCAGGTTCAACCGGGGGTGGAGGGTGGGGCTGTGGCGGTTTGTTTATCATCATGCTGTCGGTCGTGATGTGAAAAAGACTGCTTTCATTACTTGACTGTCGCTCTCCATTTAGCTCTCTGCTGTGAGCGTGATGTCCATGAGTCGGTCTTAATGTCTCTCAGCTTCAGGTTTCTCTTGATGGTATCCTTGAACTGGAGACGAGGGGGTTTGTTTATAGCCAGCAAGCATCTCATAAAGGGTTTTACAAGTGCGCAAAAGGCTACCCGGCCGGGATAGCCTAGCGGATAAAGTGCTTCTTAAGTGGTAGCCAGCACGGAATAGGTTCAGTGACAGGCAGAGTTAAGGTCATCGACGCTGTCGGAGTGATATCTGGGTTGTGGGTTCGATCTCTGACTAATTTAAACCATAGTCCCACAAAATTGTTATTTGTGCAGGGCCATAGCTTGGGAGGAGGCAAGGTGGAAAAATGTCTCCCCTCGCCCCCCCCCTCCTCCAAAAAAGAAGAAAACCCAAAGAACTCAGTATGTACCATCCCTGACATTTCTGGAAGTGACATTCAAGAGCCTCTAGATTTCAATATTTCTTTGGGTTGTGGGGGGGGGGGGGAGGGGAGGTATAACCAATGATGCCGCTAATGCCTCAACCCTTTTGCATTCATTCATTAATTCAACAAATGCCTCTGTAACCTCAAATAAACATGTTTACCTACGGTTCTGCTGGCGGCCACCTCGCCCGGTGCTCTGTGAAAATGCAGAAGGCAAGGATTGCACTTCTTCCTGTGAGACAGGTCATGGGATTCGAACCTGTGGGTTCAAACCCTGGCCGAGTTAAAGCTGTGGGATGTCGTGGGTTGGAACCACGGCCGTATCAAACCAATGACTTACAAAACCGATACTTGTCGTTACCTTTTGTTGTGATGAGTTTATTTACCTTGTCATAACTGATAGTGTTTTAACATTTGTTTACACCACATGGCGACACTAGTCCAATTTGATTCAAATTATTTTGAATTCTGTTTTAATAATAAATTAGTTGTTCTTGCTTCTTGTTTATAGCTTGTAACTGTTTGACATTACTAGAATAAAGCAAGGGCTGGTTCGCTAGGGATCAGGATAATGTGACTGTGTGGGATATCAGGTCATGGTACTGATAGCCTGCTCTTCCAATGAGGCAGCACTAAAAAGTCGCTATGAGTGCGCGCTGTCACAAGTCAGTAGCCATCCTGATATGACCGTAGATGCTGCTAGGGTGTATAACCTCATCAAACAAACAAACCCAATGTTGTTTGAGCTGGAATATCCATTATTTTGTGGTGTCAGGACACAATAGCAAGGATTTATGTCCTAGCAACAAGGACTGCAATTCACTATATTACTCTTCATAAGGGAGTGGTACAGGCAAGAGGCTGAGTCGGGACAGCTGAATAGGCCAGGTGGCAGCACCAAGCAAGGCAGAGAGCCTGTCCATTCACCTGAATTGTTAAGTGTCAGTAGTTGTGAGGTGTCCAGATAAGGTGCAGTCAGAGGCACCATTAAAGGAGAATCAGTTTACAGATAATTATACTCGTATAATGCTTATACAGCACGTAAAGTACACTAATAGAAGGATGCATGGTGTTTTTTAATCTGTGATTAATTCACTGTCTGGGACATTCACAATCACAGCGTGTCAGTATGTTTGACACATAGATGCTGCATCGCCACAAACTACACAGAGTGACTTAACTGGAAGGTGTAATCTCAGTCCTGATGAGTAAGAACTGGACAGGGCTATGAACATCGAAGAACAGAGGCGGCAGCACCATGTGACCTACGCGCGTAGGTCGTGGCTCCTAAATAAGGAGGGGGGGGGGGAGGCCTGGCCGCTAATTGACGACTGACCAGTTTGTCACACTTCTCAGAGGAGGCCTTTAAGTTAACGCGTGGTCTCTGTAGACTGATGGTGATGGAGCTGTTGTTGCTGTTGTTGCTGTTGTTGTTGTTGCTGCTGGGAAGGGGAGCGGTCACAACGCACAACACAAGGCACGACACAACATAAAGGCACGTGACAACACAATACATGGCATAACACAATAATAGAATACACAGAACACACAATGCAACACTCAACCCAACATAACGCACAATACAAGACAAAACATAATCCATGCTGCAACACCACACATAGCATCGAGAACCCACAGGAGAACACTCAGAACAACACCACAACACAACACCACAACACAACATATTGCACACCACAACACAGAACCCACGGATCAACACTCAACACAACCCAGCCGTCCCAGAATCGTCCGCGCTTTGTGCTTTATATGATGATTGATTGGTGGTTGCTTTATGCCGTATCGGCAGCATATGCCATATTCACGGCGACAATTGTTTGTTTTTTGTTCAAGCCATCGCTTTTACATTTAAAAGCAGACAATCAATTATGTGCCAATATTATATGGCGACGTTAAAGGTACTTGACGCGGACCGACACGGACCCCACCTGGCGAGTTTCTCCGGTACTACAGCGTGCGCGTTTACAGTGGGTGCGAGGGCTGCACTTTGTGTCCGCGGGGTTCAATTCCCGCCATGTCCCATGTCCTTGATTGCTCTTGACCTCATTCATGTGTGATTGACAGCCAGGCTTGTCGAGCCTTCGCTCACTCGCTTCTGATATAACCGCAGGGCCCGCCGAACGTAGCGGCAACTCGGGCAGTCGCTAGGGGGCGCCATGTCAGTTATACATTTGTTTAAATTATACTTGTAAGTGGCGAAAGTTCAGTTTGCCCAGGGCGCCAGCAAACCGAGAGCAGAATCTGCATAATGGCACCAGAGAAGATGCAATAACTGAATTGTAGCTGCATACTGGTGGATGGTTCGATTGTTGTCGCAAACTGGAACCGACCAACGGACATATAATACCTACCTAAAAAGTGTTACAAAATTATGCTAAAGTATAAATTAATTGGGTATTACAATTCTTGAAACACTGTTTTTCCGAAGTCATCTCACAACCTATTCCGCGCACACAGAAGACACAATTAAAAACGCCTGCTTGTATCACGTGATGTTGACCTTGCTGCACTGGCCACCTGGCGGCGACTGTGTGAATTAGCGTCTCCTCCGCGACGAAGTAATTTGTAGATTGAGCGAATAGCTTTAATTATCTGTCAACACTTCCGGTAACCTTTAGCGGCAGAGGGCGCTCTCACCTGACATGTCTACACACCTAGGGGAGTGGGGATGGTGTGTGTGGTGTGTGTGGTATGTGTGGTGTGTGGTGTGTGTGGTATGTGTGGTGTGTGGTGGGTGTGGTGTGTGGTGTGTGGTGTGTGGTGTGTTGTGTGTAGTGTGTGGTGTGTGGTGTGTGTGGTGTGTGTGGTGTGTGATGTGTGGTGTGTGGTGTCTGTGTGATGTGTGTGGTGCATGTGGTGTGTGTGGTGTGTGGTGCATGTGGTGTGTGTGGTGTGAGGTATGTGGTGTGTGGTGTGTGGTGTGTGTGGTGTGCAGTGTGTGTGGTGTGTGGTGTGTGGCGTGGGTGTGGTGGGATGTGTGTGGTGTGTGGTGTGTGGTGTGTGGTGGGTGTGGTGTGTGTGGTGGGTGGTGTGTGTGGTGGGTGTGGTGTGTGTGGTGGGTGTGGTGGGTGGTATGTGGTGAGTGGTGTGTGGCGTGTGTGGTGTGTGGTATGTGGTGAGTGGTGTGTGGTGTGTGTGGCATGTGGTGTGTGGTATGTGTGGTGTGTGTACACATTGACAAGATGTAAGAGAGTAGGGGTCTGAATGATGGGGTCACTGAGTGCAGACGGGTGGCCACCAGATGTAGCTGTTTTTCCTTTTGAAAATATGTTTATTTGCTAAGTTAGTCATGAACAGATGTAGCTGTTGTTGGTCTTCTATTGTGCATAGTGACAGGTTGCTAAGGTAATCATGAACAGACGTCGCTGTTGTTGGTCTTCTATAGTGCGTAGTGATGGGTTGCTATGGTAATCATGTCCAGATGTCGCTGTTATTCCCCTTCTATAGTGAATAGTGCAAGGTTGATAAGGTAGTCATGAACAGACATAGCTGTTGTTTCTCTTCTGTTGTGTATAGTGACGGGTTGCTAAGGTGACCATGAACAGACGTTGCTGTTGTTGCTCTTCAATAGTGAATAGTGCAAGGTTGATAAGGTAATCATGAACAGACGTCACTGTTGCTGGTCTTGTGTAGTGTATAGTGACGGGTTGCTAAGGTAATCATGAACAGACATCACTGTTGTTGCTCTTCTATAGTGATTAGTGCCAGGTGGCTAAGGTAATCATGAACAGACGTCGCTGTTGTTGGTCTTCTATAGTATATAATGTTGGGTTGCTAAGGTAATCATGTACAGACGTCACTGTTGTTGGTCTTCTACAGTTTATAGTGATGGGTTGATAAGGTAGTCATGAACAGACGTCGCTGTTGTTGGTCTTCTATAGTATATAGTGTTGGGTTGCTAAGGTAATCATGAACAGATGTCACTGTTGTTCGTCTTCTACAGTGTATAGTGACGGGTTGATAAGGTAGTCATGAACAGACGTTGCTGTTGTTGGTCTTCTATAGTCAAATGTGCAAGGTCGATAAGATAGTCATGAACAGACATAGCTGTTGTTTCTCTTCTATAGCGTATAGTGACAGGTTCCTAAGGTAAGCATGAACAGACCTAGCTACCACTAGTTCCCTACGCAGATAGGTTGCTTGTGGTGGGTGCATTAGGTGCAGTGCACCTGACATGCAACTTCCTCTGATTGCACCTACCATCCCTCAGGCAAACATCGCCGTGGCCACTCAGCCCTCTACACACGAACACATCGCCTTTCACATAACCATTCTCCCAATCACGTTAGGGAAACGCGTCCATTTACCAGAACAATCACTGAAGTTAGAAGACCAGACCAGATGGAGGGTGTGCACTTTGGAGCGACGGCTCCATTTCTCCCCCAAAGTCACATACACCAGGCCCATAAACTCATACTAACAGCACAGTTTATTTGGCAGCGCGCCACCTTAGCATGTAATAATTAACTTAATATAGCTAACCCGCTAATATGCAGACATCCTTTTTTATTGTTGTTTTGTGTCTACATTAGGTGATTAAGCATGGACAATTTCAATCACAGACAATTGGTCTTCCTCATTCCACTGCTCCTTGCCCTACCCTAAGAATGCCGAGAGCCAGGCTAGGTAGTGACAAGTATGAATTTTTCAAGTCATTGCTTTGACACGACCAGGGTTCGAACCCACGATCTACCAAAACGGGAAGCGGACGTTCAAATCATTCGGCCAACCCGTCTAGTTACGCCCTACCTACGTATCCACTGAGATACCCATCTGCAATGGAATCTAAATGACCAGTGCCTGGGCGCGGGAAAAATGTATGTTCTTATGAATAAACTATTTTACCAACAACAAAAATATATCACGTGTTATATGAATATAAAAACGTCAGAAGCTTCCACCTGCTCCTCGGCCTCTCCTCCCTCCTCAGTCATTGGCTGCCGGAGCCTGAACTAAGTCATCTACTGGTTGCACCTACCTCAACCTCAAGTCGCCTGTGGCACCACCTGTCCAGTCATGCATCAACCAGTCTCGCAACCCACAGTCACCACACCCCTGATAATGTGGTGTCTCTGTGGTGTCTCTGTGGCAGAGTGGTTAGAGTGTCTGACTTTTTTCTAGGTCAGACTCCTAATCTGAGGGTCAGCGGTTCGATTCCCCGTGTCCCCGGCTCTGCCAATTTGGATTTCCACCGCTGTGTACAACTTACTTCGTCATCAAACGCTGGTTGCTCTCATACCATGTCTATGTGGTGTGGGAGGTTAAAAATCCCTTGGGTCGGTAAAAGTGTAGGCTCGGGCTTTCTTTCGACCAGCAATGGAATGAGGAAGACCAGTCGTCTATGACTGAAATTTCCCCTGCTTAAACAACTAATGGACCAAAAAAAAAATAAAAAAAAAAAATGTGTCAGTCTTTGTCTTCCTTATTTAATGTAGGTCAACATTTAAAGTGGTACAGTCAATGAGGTTAGGTGGTCATTCCAGAGAGGAGCGGTAGGTGGCGCTACTGTCGGAGCTGAGGTTGAGTAGGTTGGAGCACTAGATGACTAGCCGAGGCTCCTGCACCCGATGACTGAGGGGAGAGCTGATGAGCTGGGATAGTTCTAGGCTAATATACTCACATACTTTGTACACACCATATACATATGCCAACACATCCATCAACGCACATTTAAACTGCAATGATAAACGTGTCTACAGGAATACCTCCAACTGCAGTCTGGCAGTGTCGGTTCTACCTCTTACTGTAAAGAGTGTGAAGTGTCCTTGGGCGGTGTTTCCATCCCCACCCTCCAGGCGGCGCCACCGGAATAAAACCTGATTTAGGGAAAGCAGATAAGCTTCAGGCAATCACGCAGCAACAAATGTCCACACCGGGATTAGAACACCAAATGGAATAGAAAGATGTGCTATTGTGGCATTAAACGACTGGAGTGAGGTCAGCTGTGCCTGTTTGCTGCACCACCCCCTCCCCACCACGTGACCCCGACCAGGTCAGTGATTGGTCGCCTATTTATAGACACTTTGAATTGCTTATAAACCATGGTTCCTAACAGGCAGAGTTCCAAATCAGAATACAAAGCTTTTTTTATTTAACGACGCCTCGAGAGCACATTGATTTTTATCATTGCCTATTGGACATCAAACATATGGTCATTCTGACATATTTCTTTGGAGGAAACCCACCACCATCACATAGACTACTCATTCCAATAAGCAGAAAGGGGTCATGTATATGCTCTTTCCTACAGACAGGACAGCACATACCACCGCCTTTGATGAACCAGTTGTGGACCACTGGTTGGAATGGTAAATAGCCCAAACTGCAAATGTGTTCACTGAGCAGGATCGATAGGATGACCGACACCTTCACAGGTGGACACTCTACCGCCTGAGCTACGTCCCACTCCCCAAAGAAGAATACAAAGGGTGGAAATGAAGTGATACCAGAAGATACTACACCTTTCATACAAAGACCATATTAAGTCCATGCCAAGATCCAGCCGGCAATTGAGCCACACAAAGATCTCCTGACGATAGTAAAGTGATTATGGCCATATGTCCCGTTCATCAGGTCTCGCCAAAATCATCTTGCAAGGCACAATGAAAGAAAGGAGAAAACAAGGTGGACAAATTAAAAGGTGCAAAGACATAATAGCCCTGTCACACTACGACGTATCTCGCCGGCGTGCTGCCAACGCGCCAAAAAGTCGAGAAACGTCAAACTTTTTGGCGCGGTGGGAAAAAGTTTGACATCAGCACAACATGTTGGTAGCATACGGCCGACATTGTGGTAATGTATATCAATGCATGAGGAAAATAACAAAAAAGTTTGGCACGCCATCCTGATATGACCTTAGATGTTGCTAGGATGTAAAACAACAATGCACCAGTTTGGCGCAACGTGTGGGAACGAGCCTCATGTGCACGGCATTTTCCTACCGTTCGCATAACGATCTTCCAGCGCGCTTAACATATTTCATAGTCATAACGTTGCCACCCACAAATTGGCACACGTCAAATGTTTTGTGCAAGCGCAAAACTTTTGACGCGCCACGACGCGCGGCGCCGATCCTCGGCGACTGTCACCGTCCATCAACGTGTACCAACGCGCGCCTGACGTGCGCCTAACGCGCATGCAACACTTCCTGATGTGTCCCGACGTTTCGCCAAAAAGTGACACACATTGATGCACGTTGGCGAGAAACATCGTAATGTGACAGCCCCATAAGGGAATGGACAGGCCGGGAGTTCGGTAAATCCCAGAGGGCAGTGGAGAACAAGGAAAACTGGAGAAAACTGGTTGCAAAGTCATATGTGCTGCCCCAATGATTCATGCGGTTAAGGGTTTGATGTATGGTTGGTTATTGGAGTTTTACATCCTGGAAACATCTAAGGTCTTATCAGGACAGGGTTATGGGATTGATGATGATGATGACGATGATGATGATGATGAGACACGTTGACCAGTGACGTCACGGAGGAATACACGATTTAAATATCTATTTCGGAGTGTTCCTCAATGGTGCTACACTACGCAATGAATACGTTCGCGGTCTATCACACTGGTGCCGTGACCGTGGTGTTCCAACCACTAGAGACCCGAAATAAACACTTGAGCCCGCGCATGCGCAGACCGACATCACAACCTCCACATAGTGTCAGGTGACGGGATCCGAAAAGAAAATGGCGCCGTCAGGATTACAACGCCCAACACGGGACACCACGGGACGCACGGGACTCGGCTGTGTGCGCCTGACGACGCGCACTTCCGGTTTGTGTCGTCTCCCCGCGTCACCATATCCGGTGTGAGTAATCCAGCACTAGCTGGCACGACACGGATAGTTTCTGGAGCCGCTCCATCCCATGGCCGAAATTATCCATTATTTAAAGCCGCACAGTTCGATGAAAGCATCACATTTTCAAAACAAAGACAGTCAGGGAGATCTAATCCTACTTAACACTCCACATCCTGGACAGTCTAGTACACCTATGACACTGCCTGGGCTCGTGACTGGGGCAGTGACAGGGGAAGTGACTGGGGCAGTGACAGGGACAGTGACAGGGGCAGTGACTGGGTCAGTGACTGGGGCAGTGACTGGGGCAGTGACTGGGGCAGTGACAGGGGAAGTGACTGGGGCAGTGACAGGGACAGTTACTGGGGCAGTGACAGGGTCAGTGACTGGGGCAGTGACTGGGGCAGTGACTAAGGCAGTGACTGGGGCCGTTATTGGGAAGTGACTGGGGAACTGCACTGACCGTTCAGCACTTTATTGACGTGGAGCTGGTTGCCTTGTCTGTTGGTTCTGGTGGAGGAGAAACAAGCAGTTTGTCTCCAACATGAGTATTGGCTGAGTGGTAGTTGCAGCATCTCACCACCAGGGGGCGGGACATGAGTGATCATGGTGATGGGATGCCCTGAGGGACTGAGCGGTAGTTGCAGCAACTCTCCACCAGGGGGGGCACGAGAATGAGTGGTCATGGTGATGGGATGACCTGAGGCACTGAGCGGTAGTTGCAGCATCTTACCACCAGGGGGCGGGAGAATGAGCGGTCATGGTGATGGGATGCCCTGAGGGACTGAGTGGTAGTTGCAACATCTCACCACCAGGGGGCAGGAGAATGAGTGGTCATGGTGATGGGATGCCCTGAAGGACTGAGTGGTAGTTGCAGCATCTCACCACCAGGGGGCGGGAGAATGAGTGGTCATGGCGATAGGATGCCCTGAGGCACTGAGCGGTAGTTGCAGCATTTTACCACCAGGGGGCGGGAGAATGAGTGGCAATGGTGATGGGATGCCCTGAGGGACTGAGTGGTAGTTGCAGCATCTCACCACCACAAAACATGTGACGGGATGCCCTGAGGGACTGAGCGGTAGTTGCAGCATCTCACCACCAGGGGGCAGGGGATGCGCGCAGAACAACGTAGAAGGGGGAGTGGTAGTGGGGGGGTGGGGGGGGGGGGAATTCACACATACAGTAGCGAGGGATGCAACGATGATACCAATCTTTTGCAGTAGATGGCAATAGTAACTTAATAGTGTCGCAAGACTGTGATACCAAAATACCAGCACCATGCCCCGAATATCCCACCCAGTTGCATTATCCTGTTTTAGAGAAAAGCAATCCATTCGGTATCCTAGAAATGCCTCTTGTCGGCTTAGGGAGTGACAGGTATTAATGTTGTAAAGCATCAGCTTGACTCAGCCGGGAATAGAACCTGCTACCGTCAAGGCAATGGGGAACTGGCCCCTGTACCCATCCGGACATTCCGCCATGTTGTGAAGGGGGATGTTGCTTCTTAGTGAAACATCTGCTTGTTGATTCTTCTTTATTACCGGAAGTGCTGACCTGACCTGACCTGACCTGACCTCCAGCCGTCTACACAGGTCCTCCATACTCCTGCAGGGGATCGGGGTGGTGGTGGTGGAGTAGGAGGAGGAAGAGAATGTGGAGGGATGGAGGGAGAAGGAGCAGGAGCAGGAGGAGGGCGAGGAGGGATGGAGGAGGTTGGGTGGGTGAGTGTGGGGGATGGAGGGTGGAGGAGGAGCAGGAGGAGGGGGAGGAGGGATGGAGGAGGTGGGGTGGGTGAGTGTGGAGGGATGGAGGGAGGAGGAGCAGGAGGAGGGGGAGGAGGGATGGAGGAGGTTGGGTGGGTGAGTGTGGAGGGAAACAGAGCCCTGGTCAGAAATGGATCAATCAGAGCGTTCCATGCTAGTGCTTCCCTCTCGCGGCAGACGTGGTGGATGGCACAGGGGGCTTATAGAGAGATGCAGCCCTTCAACACGCTCCCCGCCTTGTGGTTGTCTCACTCTCTGGGTCCAATCACTCAATCCGCTCAATTTCTTTCATTGCGGAGGGACTTTTTGTTCGAGTGGGTAGGGCGTCTGCTTCCCATGCGGGAGTACGTGGGTCCGATTCCCAGTCGAGTCAAAACAAAGGTTTGGATAATTCATAGGTATTGGTTAGCTTCTATTGTATTCAGGAACAAACAAGCAATTGGTTGGTCGATAATGAGACCTCTGGCTGGCCGTCCTAAACTAACCTACTGTTTTTTAGTTTTAAACGCAAAATTCTGGTCAGAATGGAGGTTGAGACAATATCTCATGCATGCACGTGAGCAACGCTGAGCTGGCATTTGCCTACTTAGGAGCAAGCTAACCATGCCCAGGTCGCTCAAAGAGTAGGTGGGCAGGAACATAGTGTAAAGTCCTCAGCGGGCATCTGTGGTTTGTGTAGGCAGGCTATATGAAATCAATACAGGCAAGAAGAGAAAGGAAGAGTATAAAGAATGAAAGTAGAGAGAGAGACAATGCCCTCAGGTTTATTATTATATAGTGGTACATGGATCTGATATGGCATACCACCTGACCGTGTTCTCCAATGAGAATCAAGCATTTACAGTTCCACCAATGAACATCAAGCATTCTTGTGTCACCATGGCTACCGTGATCTGTCCACCACCACCATGCGGTGTGACTGCTTTGCCACCACCTGCCTGAGCTGAGCATGTGGTGAACCGTGACTAACAGAGGGGGGAGGGGGTAGTGAGTAGAGCTCCAAGTCCCCCTTACACACTATCTCTAGTGCCTCGTTCACACTATCTACCTAATACAAAATGACTATTGACCATGAGTAAAGGATCACCAGCAACTACATAAATACATTCATGCACCTGGCACTATATATCATTTACCATTATAGACCATTTGCATTCCCCCACCAATGCGTTTTATCAGAATATTTTACAATAGTATATGTATAGTATATAGCTCTCCCAATAGGAAGGCTACAGGATAACTGCAGGTAAATAATACTTGCATAATGCCTCATACGCAAGATAGATATTGTTTGGGGTTTGACTCAGCAGGGATTGGTTCCAAAGCCTTCCACACAGGAAGCGGAAGCTGCACTGTTAGCTCATCGGGTGAACTGTTCTTGCTTTAACCCTCCACTATGCGTTATAACCAACCAACTGATCGCTGGTACATGTCGCGCAACAGGTTTACTTGGTTGGTTGTTGGAGTTTTCCATCCTGGCAACATCTAGGGTTATATCAGTACGGGTACCAACTTGTGACAGGGTACACTCATGGTGACTTTATAGTGCTGCCCCACTGGTTTGATTCGACCGGGAACCAAACTCCCGACCTTCCGCAAAGGAAGCCTGCGGTCTACCGATTATACCATCACGCCCGGTGTCACACTTAGGAAACAAGTTGACACCTGTCAATAATGTGCGCCCCCGCAAAAGAAAGTCTACCAAATAAACATTAATACAACGATTAAAACATTTAAACAAGTATTAAAAAAAATAACAACTAGACTGGCTTATCCCTATCCGTTGCTAGGCACTGCCAACCGTTGCTAAGGACCGGTCGTGACGTCATACCCCTGCTCGCTAGATTGCGCCAGCGGCTTTATTTTGAGAGTGGACAATAATAGATGCTAATGGTTAGGTGGGAGTATTGGGTTGTCAATCAGAATTAGGGCGGTGGCTATGGGCTAACCAATGGATGAATGCACAATGATCTATATATTTCAAGAGTATAGTCTCAGAGTAAGCCTTATCAAAATATATAAACAACCCCACCCCAACATCGTGGTGTTCTCTGTGGCTAAGTGGTTACAGTGTCTGACTTTTTTCTAGGTTAGTCTCCTAATCTGAAGGTTGGTGGTTCGATTCCCCATGCCACAACCTCTGCCAATTTGGATTTTCACCGCTGTGTAGAACTTACAGCGTCATCAAAGGCCAGTTGCTCTCGTACCATGTCTATGTGGTGTGGGAGGTTAAAAATCCCTTGGGTCGGTAAGGGTGTAGGCTCGGGCTTTCTATCGACAAACTGTCTAATGGTGAAAACAAGTTTATTCAGACTTATCCATGACAGGCAGTATAAATCTTTTAAAAAAAAGCATAATTCATAAACTCACGTAACTAACCAGACTAGAGTAACGCTAGGATATTTCTGGCAAACTGATATCTATATACCACTTGCCTAACTCCAACTAAACAGACCCTACATTAAAACTTACTACATCTTTACCAAATGAATACAGAAGATAACTTCTGCTTACATTCTAAATACCATGTAAAGACTCACATTGATCTGACTAATATTGATCTAGTTATATGACACTAGTGTTAACATATTGCTGTGGAACTTTTCAGTTACAGAATTTCATTGTGTTATAAGCTGTAAATTGTGTATTCAACAGTTATTGTATACCTTATTCTATATAGTGTCGTGGGGGTGATGAAAATGGGAAATATTGTGCCTAGAGTGGGACTCGAACCCACATCTCTATGGATTCCGGGGTAGTGTGCTAACCATTACACCACCTAGGCTCCCTGATATCACCACACTACCCATGCCTACCTGAATATGTGGTTACTTGCCTGAGAGGTCAGTGCAGACTACTACACTCATCCCCCGGGAATTATAAGTCTTTTAATCCTTACAATTACATACATACAGGCAATGCACTTACACATACACAGGGTAGGTTCAACAACCATACAGCGCATAGCTTGTACAGGATCATGGTCATGGCAACCAGTGTCGTGGGGCTGATGAAAATCGGAAATATTGTTCCTAGAGTGGGACTCGAACCCACATCTCTATGCATTCTGGGCCAGTGTGCTAACCGTTACACCACATAGGCTCCCTGATATCACCACACTACCCACACCTACCTGTATATGTGGTTACTTGCCTGAGAGGTCAGTGACTACTACATACCTTTTGTGTAAATAATTCTGAATTGAAAAATGGCTGAAAGACCAGCACTTCGGCTCAGACTAAAAACTTATTCAGCACAATAAACATATTTACCACCAAACAAAAAAAGCACAAAAAAGCTGTACAAATTGTGATATTGAATATCCTTCTGCGTCAGACTTGAACTGCATCTCCGCCATGTCATTCATGTGTAAGGAAGATTGCATTAATTTGTCTGGCTAGGGTTGCTGCTGTCAGTACCGTCGGTAAAAGTACGGATGATCATGATGAATTAGATTTCATACCATATTTCATAATGGCGACCAGGACTTAGATTTCTATGAAATGTATAGATAGAGCAGGAGGGGTAATATTAATGTTGCATGGTTTTGAGTTTTTGTCATTTTCTGAGATAAAGTATTAGGTTTATTGTTATGATGTACCTTACATTAGATTGAAGTAACTTTTATTTTAAATGGCTAACGTTTAAGATATTTGAAGTGCAAACATGCTAAATTAATTTGGGCAAGCACACCAACACTCTGACATCGTAGGCCACAGCAAAAACAGATTCTATTAAATTGCCCCAGTATTCCCTTCTATGTGGTGATAAATGCTTAATAAATATCTAACCAGTATCTAAGTTAGATATGGTTTGGTTTTGAAAAGTTGATGTTTTCATTGGACTATGAAATGTTTTTTTTTAATGTCTCTTTGGGGCCTATTCACAGTAGTAATATGGTTCAAAGAGATAAGGTGAAACATGTAGAAATAGATTTCATAATATGCCAACTGTAACAGCTGAGGGGAGCCATTAGTTAAATCTCAAACCCCATAAAAAGCAATAACTGCTTAAAGATGCATGTTCCTATTTAACATATATTGAGCACATGCACGTTTAAGGGCTGGACGCCCGGAGGCAGAACGAACCGGTCGGTTCCCAATTATGGTCCAGGCCCAGCGCCCCTTCTCCTTATTTGGGGGCGGTGACATGCTTGACAGGTCACGTGGTGCTTCCGCCAGCACTGATGTTTATAGCCCTAGCGTCTACTCGTCTATCACAATGAGATTAGAGCCACCATGTAGTTTCTGGTTATGTGGCATCTAGTTAGAAGATGCTGAAAGGGTCTTTGCTATGGTTACCGGCCTGTCAAGCACTGGGGTCAATGGGCCTGTCAGCGGCTAACAATGTTGACTGTTTAAGTCATAAATACAGAAATGTAAGATTTGTAAACATTGAGAAATATTAAGGGTAGCAATTTATATGGATTCGATATCTATGAGTACTTAGAACGATCATAAAGACAATTGACCAGTTAATTATGGAGTAATATATTGTATATACTGGGAGGTAGGGTACATATCAAAAGGGCTGAAGGCAGAGGTAGAGTTCCAGACCAACCCGGGAGGTTTTTATGTAGCTTGAGTCAAGCCTTTAGGGAATCTTGCAACGATCATGTCTCGAGCAGGACTCAAACCCACACACCTACAATTCCGAGGCGAGCCTTCTATCCATTAACCATTAAACTTTATCTAGGCTGACTCATGTAATCAGCCTACCCACATCTACCTGTGTATGTGTGACATTTCATCTGCGGAGGTCAGTGAACCTCACTACATTCATCCCCATGTTATCACAAGTCTCATATTTATGATTACAAATATCCAGGTAGTGAGTTTACAGTACATTACATAGGACAACTTTAATATTACGCAGAGCTCAGTGTGGACAACATCCCGGTCATGGCACCAATGTCAGCGGAGGTGTTTGAAAGAATGGGAACATCATGGCTAGAGCTGGTTTCAAACGCATGTGTCTGCCATTCTAGTAGGAACGTTCTAACCATTAGGCTATCTAAGGCTCCCTGATGCAATCAACCTACACCCTTCTATTTGTGTATGTGGAATTTCACCTGGGGAGGTGAGTGCACCGTATCATCCTCATCATCTTCAAGCGTCGTTGGCCGCCACAGATGACTTTGCAACCAGTTTTCTCCAGTTTCCGCTGTTCTCCACCGCCCTCTGGCAAACTGCCACTGCCCTTTGCGAAACTCCCGGCATGTCCCTTCCCTGACGTTGTCTTTCCACCTCTTCCTTTTTCCACCTCGTCTTTTCCACCCCTTTCACTGTGCCTTGCAAGAGGCTGTTGACCAGACCTGATGAACTGGAAATATGACCATACGACTGCAGTTTGCGTCTCTTTTCAATTGATTGTCAGGAGATCTTGGTGTCGTCTAATTGCCTGCTGGATCTTGGCATGGCCTTCCTTGTTGGTCACGCGGTCTTTGTATGAGATATGTAGCATCCTGCGATAGCGCTTCCTTTCCATGGTTTGTATTCTTGTTTGGAGCTCTGCTGTGAGTGTCCATGATTCACAAGCGTACGGGGAAATTACTGTGACAATGGAGTGCATTAGTCATGACTTGGAGCTGAGAAAAATGCTCTAGTCAAAGCAATCTGGTTTTAGCCTTGTGTGTGCTGCTGTTGTCCGTACTGTCTGAGATAGTATCTGAGATAGTATCTGAGAGAGTATCTGAGAGAGTATCTCAGACGTAGAACCTTCATCAATTATAACTCAGCATCGGTATTTGAAGTGAAGCTTGTGACTGTCACAAGCCTCTGTCCATTCACTTGGATCTCGGTGTTGACACCACTCGTGGTGGATGTCATCATCCGCTTGGTCTTCTCAACACTGATCTCTATGATGGAGACTTGTGAGGCTTTGTCTAGATGCTCACCATACTACACAAATAAGGTAACCAGCTTGGGCTACTCAACTTAACAAATGAATATTCCATAAGACGCAACTTGACGGGTTTAAAAAGTAAAGCATGTTTTATTCACTGACGCCTCTAGAGTACATTGATTTTTATCATCGGATATTGGACGTCAAACATATGGTCATTCTGGCTTTTTTTTTTTTAGGAAACCTGCTGCTGCCAAATAGGCTGCTCTTTCCGATAAGCAAGAAAGGGTCTTTTTTTATGCATTTTCGCACAGACAAGACAGCACATACCACAGCCTTTGATGAATCAGTTGTGGACAACTGGTTAGAACGGAAAATAACACAAACTGCAAATGAGTCCACTGAGCAGGATCGATCAGATGACCCACACGTTCAAAGGTAGACACTCTACCACTTGAGCTACGTCCGGTTCCGCCTTAATGGGTTTACGTCGTGTAAATATCAATCATCAGGTAGACATGACACAAGGACTGCATCTAACCAGTAAATGTTCCTCCAGCCAACCATTGAAGATTCATTACCACTGCAGCGTTGAACTTGCCTACAGGGACACCTCCAAGGAGATCTTATCAATATTTCATTGCATTTATGCTGTGAGAGCTCGTAAAGAGTTATGGTAGCGATAATCTATCAATGGGTGGGGTGTGTTGCATTAGCGCTATGTGCCTGGGGCATCACTGTATTGATTAACGCCAGTCTAAGCGTCCAATGCCTCTATCTGCAAAGCTAGGTCATTATATCTAGGTTGAATTTGTATCTAGGTCTAGGAGCGGGACGTAGCTCAGGCGGCAAGGTGTCCCCTTGTGAAGGTGTCGGTCATCCTATTGATCGTGCTCAGTGGACCCATTTGCAGTTTGGGCTATTTTCCGTTCTAACCAGTGGTCCACAATTGTTTCATCAAAAGACTGTGATATGTGCTGTCCGGTCTGTGGGAAAGTGCATATAAAAGACCTCTTGCTGCTTATCCCCCTCCCCCTCCCCCTCCTGCCTGCCCCCCCCCCCCTCTCCTCTCCCCTCCCCTCCCCCTCTCTCCTCTCCCGTCCTGGTCTTGCACCTTCCCCTTCCCCCTCCCCCTCCCCCTCCCCCTCCCCTCCCCTCTCCCTCCTCCCTGCCCCTTCCTCCTCCCCCTCCTGCCTGCCCCCTTCCCTCTGCCCCTCCCCTCCCCTCCTTCTCCCAGCTCACCCATCCTGGTCTGCCCCCTACCCCCTCCCCTCCTCCTGCAAACTCCCCTCCCTCCCCCTTCCCCCCCCCCCTACCCCTCCTCCCCTGCCCCCCTCTCCCCTCTCCTCCCTCCTTCCCCGCTCTCTCGTATTGGTCTTTCCCCCTCCCCCCTCTCCCGTTCTTGGCCTTCCCATGCACATCCCCTCGCCTCCTCCCCCCCTCCCCCTCCCCCCTCTCCCATCTCCCGTCTTGGTCTTCCCCTCCCCCCCCCCTCCCCTTTCCCCTCCATCTACCCTCCTCCTCCTCACCCTCATCCTCCCCTCCCCCTCCGCCCTCCCCTCCCCCTCTGCCGTCCTGGTTTTCCCCCTCCCCCTCCTCTCCTCTTCACCTTTCTCACTTGGTAGACTGACCAAAATCAAAATATGTTATTGAAAGATAAAATGGAATTCAAGTCAATTAGTGCATGTGTGTATTGAGTGTCATCTGCAATATGTTTGTTTAGAGTTTTACATCTTAGCAATATAAATCTTTTTCAAGCAAAAAAAACACAACAAAAACAAACAAAAGCAGAGTCCTCAGTCAGTGTCTGTTTGGGCGAAGGCCTGCTTCTGAAGGAGATTCGCTGGTTGTAAACTGCATTACACTGTCCAAGCCGGTCACCAGCAGAGCAATTCGGGCAGAGTGGTCATTTCCGGACGGGCGCCATTTTGGGTAATCTTAAAGCTGCATAGTCTGATGAAAACAATTATCTAGATTTGATTCTACATATCTAACTTACATACTGGTGCACTTATTAAACATTTGTCGTCACATATAAGGGGACACTGAGTCAATTAATAGAACCTGTTACTGCAGAAGCCTATGATGATAGAGTTTTGGCAAGCTTGCCAAAATTAATTTAGCATGCTTCCATTTCAAATATCTCAAAAGTTAGTGATTTAAAATAAAAGTTACTTCACCTAAAGTAAGGTAGATTATAATGAACAACCTTATATGTTTATCTCAGAAAAAGCGAGAAACTCAATACCATAGAACCATGCAACTTTAATGTTGGCTTTCTCCTATCGGACAATCCGCACGAGAAGATGACAAAATGGTAAAAGGATTCCGGGAAATTCCACCTGGAATGTTTCTGTGGAATGTCATCTGCTTTTCTCAGCAAGCCCGTACTGAAATATGGCGGGAGTTTCGATGTGAAATATCGTCTGCTTTTCTCACCAAGCCCCTGCTGGAACAAGCCGGGATGATTGCATGACCCAATATCCTACTCAGTCACAGTATTGTGACAGGCGGTCATGTCGCGAAGGCGAGGAGGTGAGGGGTGGGGGAAGTGGGGGAAGAAGGACGAAGAAGTTGACATCCGAATACGCCCTGGAGGAGGTAAGAGGGGGAGGGGCTTGGGGTGGAAGGGAAAAGGAGGAAGGTCTCTTTGGGTGGATTACTACGAACACTACGAACACTACGAACACTACGAACACTACGAACACTACGAACACTACGAACACTACAAACACTACGGTGATGGAGAGAAGGGAGAAGTGTGAAGAGGAGAGGAGGGGTTGAGAGCAGGATGGAGAAGCGAGAACATGAAGGAAATGAAGGGAGGGGGCAGAAGAAGGAGGCGAAGGGGGGGGTGGAAGAGGAGGGGACGGAGGGGAAGGGGGAGGGGAAAGGAGGGGGAGGAGAGTAAGAAAGCGAAGGAGGAGTTTTAGGAGGGGGCGAGGGGAAGTGGAGGAGGGGGAAAAGGGGAAAGGGGAGGGAGGGAGGGGAATGGTAGGGGAGGAGCGGGAGACGAAGGAGGGAATGGATGAGGAGGGGGTGGAGGGGTTGGAGGGGAAGGGAGGGGCAAGGGAGGGGAGGGGAAACGAAGGAGGCGAAGGAGAGAGTGGATGAGGAGGGGAGGGAAGGGACGGGGAGGAGGGGTAGGGGAAAGGGGAGGGGAGTGGAATGGAAGGGGAGGAGAGGGGAGGAGAGGGGAAGGGGGAAGACCAGGGTGGAGAAGGGAGAAAATGTAGGAAACGCAAGGGGAAGGGGAGGGAGAGAAGAAGGAGAAGGCGAAGGGGAGGAGAGGGGGAGAAAGGGGAGGAGGAGGAAAGCGGGAGGGACAGATGAAGAAGGGGAAGGGGAGGAGGGGGAAGGGGTGACGGGGCTCAGAAGGGAAAGTAGGAAGCCCTGCGAAGGGGAGAAGGTGATAGAGCATAAGGTGAGTGTGGGGGTTGTCGGACTACTCGCTATTCAGGTACAGTTGCCATTATAGAACAATTTCCTAGCCGTGGATATCAGCAATGAAATTAACTTCCAACAGTCATATCAAGCAGCGCGCACAACTTAAACCAATGATGACATCGTAATCAAATTAAAGCTGCATAGTCCTCTGAAAACATCAATTTAAAAGAAAAGAAAACAGTGACCTAGATTGATTCTACATAAATCTAACTTAGATTCTGGTGCACTTATCGAACATTTGTCACCACATAGAATGGAATACCGAGCCAACTTAAGAGAATCTGTTATTGCAGAAGCTTTGACATTTAAAATATAAGTTACTTCAAGCTGAATTAAGGTAGATTATAATGACCAACCCAATTTATTTATCTAAGATAATGAGAGAAACTCAAAATCATAGGGCAATGCCATTTAAAACCGAGGATGACATTGTAAGCAAATTAACTTACAGAACAAAGACTGCAGTTAAATACTAAGATGCCAACTCTCCTGCTCCAATTCAACTAACTCAATCTTTGCTAGTCGTACAAATAATGGCATCAAAGAGTGCTATTTTAAAGTAAGAAAAGACAAACTTGGTCGAATTGCTTCAAAGTGTCTGTGGGAGGAAATCAGCGAGTGCCGTGGAACAGAGAGAACAAACAGCTTTGAAGTACAAGTTGTCTCATAAAAGACGGCAGAAATTACCTGGTATAATTAATCGTGAATCTGGCAAGACGCGCTGAATCTAAAGGCCCTGTCACACTACGACGTAATGACGTCAACGTAGGGAGAACGTGAAGAACGTTGAACTTCTCAGCGTAGTATGCAAATTTGTGCACAAGTTGAACGTGGATGCAGCGTAGTGGACGAGATCGTAATGTCGGTAAAGCATAGTGATACCGTCATTCAACGAGAGAGGTCAACTTCATTACGTTCACGGAACGTTATGAACGTTATTCCATCGCCAGAACTGCGTTACCTGATGGCGAAATGTTGAACGTACGTTCTCCTGACGTTCTCCTGACGTTCTCCTGACGTTATCCTGATGTTATCCTGACGTTATCCTGACGTTCCCATTATGCCGCGTGGATGTTTCCACCGGGTTTAATGTGGGTCAACGTAGTGCAACGTAGTGCAACGTAGTGCAACATAGTTGAACGTAGTGACTAACATTTTAATAACGTCCGTTTAATGTCATTGACGTTCACTGAACGTGAACAGAACGTACGGCGAACGTAAACCCTTACGTTCAAGCTACGTCAAAAGTTTTGAACATGTCCAAAACCTTGACGTAGCTCGACGTAACATGACGTAATGTGACGTAGCTCGACGTCATTCTAACGTCATTCTGACATCATCATAACGTAACCCAACGTCATGACGAAAAATTACCATGTTAGCCTCACGTTGGCTCGTTACGTCGTAGTGTGACAGGGGTATAACGCGTCCTAGTTATCGTGGTTAGCAGTGGTGGCGAATTGATGGCAAAACCGATCAAAGACCTAGTTTTTAGTAAACCCATTCACCACCGGAAACACTCTCAATTGTTTCGTCGTCTGAACTTGATTTGATAGGCCGACACAGTTTTGTCTCCAAACCGCTACAAAAAGCCATAAAATCCACTCAGTAAACTGACATCGTATGACATTTAGTTACGACATACAGAACTGGTCGCTAAGGAATCCGGCGCGGAGAAAACAAGCCATTTCTCGGTCATTGAAGTTGTGTTCGGTAGCAGACGACATTTCGCTTTGGCGCGCTTAATCAGCCTGTGCAGACGACAATTAACCATTGAAGCTGGAGTGTAACCGTTGGCGCCGAAACTGGTTCCCGCCTCGCGTCTAGTCCTCGCCTTTGTATTGTACCGGGCCTGGTGGCCGAATCGGTAAAGCGCCGTCCTCGCGATTGGGAGACCGGGAGTTTGGTTCCTGGTCGAGTCAAACCAATGTCTTTTAAAATTGATACTTGTTGCTTCCTAATAGGATAGGGCAAGGACTGGGTTGGCTCAGTGTCACGATAATGTGACTGAGTGGGATATCAGGTCACGGAACCGGCTGCCTGATTTTCCAGTGGGGCAGTTATAAAGTCGACATGAGTGTGCACTATCACAAGTCAATTCCCATCCTGATATGACCCAGATGTTGCAAGGACGTAAAACTCCAACAACCAACCAACCACCGCACTGTCTTGCTGAACTAGTGCTGCCACCTATCGGCAGGTATGAAGAACGCGTGACCTTCTAGAGGTGCCGGCCTCATTGCGGGGTAATTAGGGCCGACCCCCCCCCCCAACCGACCCCTCATTTTTTGCGTTCAGTTCAGAAATTTGCGGTTTTCTTGGATCCCCAAAAGACGTGGCTACTTTGGTGTCCGTCGCCGCTGGTTGCCGGCAGATCCAGCCGTCAGGTGGCGCCACCTCAAATTGGCCGCCAGGCGCCCCGGGCACAAGCGGCGCCCACAAGTGTGAACACAGGTAGCGAGGCGTCCACCATGACTGACCAGCAATGCCTGCCGAACATCGTACGACACTGAGAGGGGCAGAACAAAGTAAAGTTTGTTTTATTTAACGACGCCTCTAGAGCACATTGATTTTCATATCACCAGCTATTGGACATCAAACCTATGGTCATTCTGACATATTTCTTTTGAGGAAAGCCGTTGCCGCCACATAGGCTACTGTTTCCATTAAGCAGCAAGGTTTTTGTTATATGCACTTTCCCACGGACATGACAGCAAATACCACACACTTTGATGAACCAGTTGTTGTCCTCCGGTTGGAATGGTAAATAATCCAAACTGCAAATGGATCCACTGAGAAGGATCGATCCGATAAACCAACAGCTTCACAGGTGGACACTTTAGTGCCTGAGCTACGTCCCGCTACCCGAGAGGGTCATTAAGTTGGGGATTTGTGACAATGTACACAGTATGTGGGCTAACATGGCCGCCAATGCCTGCCGAACATTGCCCGACACTGAGAGGGGCAGTGAGTTGGGGATTTGTGACAATGTACAGTGTGTGGGCTAACATGGCCGCCAATGCCTGCCGAACATTGACCGACACTGAGAGGGGCAGTAAGTTGGGGATTTGTGACAACGTACACAGTGTGTGTGCTAACATGGCCGCCAATGCCTGCCGAACATTGAACGACACTGAGAGCGGCAGTAAGTTGGGGATTTGTGACAACGTACACAGTGTGTGTGCTAACATGGCCGCCAATGCCTGCCGAACATTGACCAACACTGAGAGCGGCAGTAAGTTGGGGATTTGTGACAACGTACACAGTGTGTGTGCTAACATGGCCGCCAATGCCTGCCGAACATTGCCCGACACTGAGAGGGGCAGTCAGTTGGGGATTTGTGACATTGTACACATGTGTGTGCTAAAATGGCCGCCAATGCCTGCCGAACATTGACGACACTGAGAGGGGCAGTAAGTTGGGGATTTGTGACAACGTACACTGTGTGTGTGCTAACATGGCCACCAATGCCTGCCGAACATTGAATGAACATGGACCAGTATAAAAGGTCCTGAAAGAAAACATAATACACAACCACCTACTGAAGAAACAATATCTCACCTGATCTTGGGCGCAGTCACTGCTTGCTGTGTTCTGGCACAAAAAGCAAAAGACCGGCCAGAAAAGATGGTAGATATACAAATACGGAACAGCCTACTAAGTACTAAGGAATTCGAAATGCTATCACCATAGGGCGCAGTCCGTCTGGGTATGTGTACTGGCACAAACCAAAGCAGAACCGCAGGCCACGGTCATGCATCCGAATCACCCTGAAATACAAAATGGCTAACCATACAACACAGCCATCCCACCTAGTCGCAGTCCTGAAGGGTCCAGGGGTGTTCTGGCACACTGGTGTACTATCTAAGGACAGGGCATGGGTGATGCTGTAACAAACCACAATGGGATCGGATCCTCTTCCACAGGCCTGTATGTCATCTACGTAGATGTACATAGTAGGCTAAGTTATCATATACAGGTTAGGAAAAAACTTGAAAATTAAAAAAAAAAAAAACTAATATAGAAACTACTAACACCCAAAACCGCAAAGGTTGGCCCGAGAAAGACCAGGTAAAGACTCCTGAGTGCGGGACCAGACCAATCCAGTATCACAGCTGTCCAGCGTTGAAAACAAGCACCCTCACGGGAGCTTATACGTTATGGGCAGAATAAAAAACTTGTCACCAAAAAAAACAACAACAAAAAACACCGAGAGGGGCAGTAACTTGGGGATTTGTGACAACGTACACTGTGTGTGTGCTAACATGGCCGCCAATGCCTGCCAAGCATTGCACAACACTGAGAGGGGAAATAATTTGTGAAAATGTACATGTGTGTGTGCTAAAATGGCCACCAATGCCTGCCAAACATTGAACGACACTGAGAGGGGCAGTAAGTTGGCGATTTGTGACAACGTACACTGTGCGTGTGCTAAGATGGCCGCCAATGCCTACCGAACATTGAACACCGATATTGACGATTGAAGGTAAGCACAATAAGCTGTCAATGCTTCCCGGACACTGTACGATATTGACACTTGAAGGTTTGCACAGTGAGCTACTAATGCTTGCTGGAGACTTTGCGACATTGATGCGTGAAAGTAGGCACAGTGAGCCTTTAATGCTTGCCAGACTCTTCGCGACATTAGTGCGTGAAAGTATTACAAGTCTGTCAAGACTTGCTGGATACTGTGCAACAGTGATGCGTGAATGTAATCACATTGAACCGTTAATGCCTGCCGGACACTGCGCGACACTGACAGGTGTAAGTACATTCTGGAGAGATGGATACGTGATGGAAAGCCCAGAATTCATGTGCTTATTTAGCATATCACATTCCATGAGACATTAGCTTGAGCAGTGAGTCGTCAAGGCCTGTCAAACACTGGGCGACACTGACAATTAGTGTACATAATATGATGGCCCACGGTCTTCCTGCACTGTCACACCCCCACAGAAGAACGCCAAGATTTAGTTTCAGTATGCTTCAACCTGGTTTATTACAAAACCTCTCTGCTCTCCACAGCGTCAACAGTCAACTGACCCGCCCCCTAACTCGCCAGGTCCCACCTCGCCTCTATAGGTGGGTGGGAGGTGAGCTAGCCACATGCAGCCCAGTCTGGGTCTGCCCACTAGCTAGCCTGCCGCCACCTAGTGCAGTTCAGTGTAACTGCGTAGGTGTGGGGCATAGTGTCTGCCGCCACCGCGTGGTAGTGCGGCTCATGTACAGACTACTACAATAACATAATTGCAAAAGATATGGAATCTGTCTCACCCACATCGTTAACTAACTGTAGATGATACTACATAGGACAACTTACCATCTGCTGTTCTAGATTAAGCTATGACCATTTCATATATTCTGGTTTCATTAGAATAAATGTACCATAAGGAGAAAGACAAAATCAAGCAAGACAATGAAACCCGATATACCTATACAAGGAACACTGAAAGGAGCAACAGCAATTGAATACAATGAAATTTGCTCCGCAATTAATATATATATACATATATATATGTATATATGGGCGTGTGTGAGTCCTAACAAGGCTTCCCAGAGGTGTTCTGATGTGCTGGGTGGGGTGGTTGATTGTACCGACACACCAGCCAGTTACGTGCTTCGGACCTGTCAAGTGCATTCCCGATTCCCGATCCCCGATCTCCGAGCCCCGATTCCCGATCATAACCTCTTATATCCAATCGTATTCCCCGATCCCGATCACAACCACATATCTCCAATCGTAATCCACGATATCCCAACTCCGATCCCCAATCCCCGATCCCCAATCCCCGATCCCCGATCACAACCTCCTAGCTCAAATCGCAATTCCAAACCGCTGATCCCGGATTCCCGATCGCGAACCCCGATCCCCGATCCTTGATCACGAGCTCCTATCTCCAATCCAATCGTAATTACCGACCTCAGATCTCAGATCCCCAACCCCAGATCGCAGATCCACATCCCACATCCCACATCACACATTCCACATCAAACATCCCACATCAGCGATCCGCGTTCGGATGGTGATGCTTGGTCAAATTGTCGCGTGGTATGCGGCTGTCTTTACTGCTCAAAAAAAAAACCCAACACAACCACACCCACCCCACAACCAACACCACCACCCCAACAAACACCCCCACCCACCCAACCCAACACAAAACACCCCCCCAAAAAACACAACAACAAACACAAAAACAACACAACAACAACACACCAAACACACCACACAACCAAAAAAACCAAACCAACCCACACCCACCCCACAACCAACACCACCACCCCAACAAACCCCCCACCACCCAACCCAACACAACCACACACTGCTAAAGACCGATGTAATTAGGAAAACTCATCGACCCGGAAAGAACTAAAAAGGGCCCACATTGGTCACGTGACATGGTCAGTAATGATCTTTGTTTGTTTTTGTTGTACATCCTAGCAACGTCTAAGGTCATATCAGGTCGGCGGTCAGTAATGAGACTCGCAGCCATTATTTCAAACACCGGCATAGTCCACTTTTCCCCCTTTTTTGGTCGAAGATATTTGTTTACATTAATATTGTCTTGTCCCAGAACCAGAACACCGGTCCTTCACTGCTTAGCTTGTGTATATTAAAGTTGCATAGTCCGATGGTTTTGAGTTTTTGTCATTTTCTGAGATAAATATATTAGTCTGATCAGTATAATCTACCTTACTTTAATTTTAAGTAACTTTTATTTTAAATAGCTAACCTTTGAGGTATCTGCAGTGCAAATGACTCAAATTAGTTTTGCCAAGCACGCCAAAACTCTGACACAATAGGCTTCTGCTGTTAACGGTTCTAGTAAATTGACTAGGTATTCCCTTCCATGTGGCAACAAATGCTTAATAAGTGGTGTTCTCTGTGGCGGAGTGGTTAGAGTGTCTGACTTTTTTCTAGGTCGGACTCCTAATCTGAAGGTCAGTGGTTCGATTCCCTGTGCCCTCAACTTGCCAATTTGGATTTCCACCGCTGTGTATAACTTACAGCGACATCAAAGGCCAGTTGCTCTATTACCATGTCTATGTGGTGTGGGAGGTTAAAAATCCCTTGGGTCGGTAAAGGTGTAGGCTCAGGCTTTCCATCGACAAACTGTCTATTCACTGCCTATTCAGGTTTATCCATGATAGGCAGTATAAATCTTCAAGAAAAAAAGAAAAAAAAGTGCACCACTATCTAACTTAGATATATGAAGAGTTCAGACGCAAAACCACGTAAACGGCAATCCAAAAATGGAGATAAACATTGGAATCAAACCTACAAAAAGTGCATTTTGTTATATTCCTACTTTTTTGTTTATTGGTCCATAACATTATGATCATATGAAAAATGGGATTAGGGAGAAGTAAAATTATGTTCCTGTACAATTATGTTATTTAAACTACATCTTTGGATTGGTGTTTACATGGTTTTGCCCCTGAACTCTTCATACGCTTCAAGCAGGGGAAAATGTCAATCGTGGACAATTGGTCTTCCTCATTCTACTGCTCCTTGTGCTATCCTAGTCATACCAACATCCAGGCTAGGTAGTGGCAAAGACCCTATAACACTAAGACGGCTCACTCCCTATCTCTCCCATGGTAATGTAAATTTCACAGTGCCACCTTGTGGTGGGTTTGATCAGCCCGGCTGCTGGTTGGTGTTTCACATGTAAACACATACAATTATATTATACATGAGATAGGTAAGTATGAATACACATCAATATGAAATTTCTATGAACAAATACACATCATCATCAGCATCATCATCAGCATCGCCATCATCACACATCTTTCACATTCATATATACATTTATAGATATAATATAGCACCTGTTTAACCAAAAGAACAGCCAGCACACCAAGTAGTGGGTTTGACCATTTTGATTACACAGTACAGGCTGAGTGAGCCGTCTTAGTATTATACGGTCTTTGGTAGTGGCAAGCATAAATGTATTGGTCCATACCTTACAGATTAACATACAGATCCTCTTGTGACTGATCTATGCCCATTAGGACCTTTAATGACAGCTCATTATGGTAAAAAAGAACCATTTTTGTGGACACATGTGGAGGTCGACGGAACCCTAAAGTCATATAATTGTGGGTGTCCTCTCCAATATTCAGTCTTCTCTCAAATGCTGCTACTCGCGCTGATTCAACCACTTGGTATGGGAGACTGTTCCATGGATCTGTCACTCAAAATAGAAATGAGTGTTTCCTGACCTCAAGTCTGGGCCTCTCCTTGAAGATCTTATGCTGGTTTCATAGCACACTATACATGCTGAACGTGTATTTGAGTCATCGAATATCAGTTTGGCTTCAGCTACTACAACTTGCAAAGCATGTGTTGGAGAAGTGGGTAGCAGTGAGGGGGGCGGGAGCAAAATACATAATAATTGCCTTCTCAGGAAAGAAATGACATCTAGGAAGAACGGGCCTCTGGGAATTATTCATTGCCCATGAGATATGTGAGAAATCTTCTTGTTTGTGGTTATTGGTGGTGCTTGTTATGGTGGTGGCCGTAGCGGTGATAGTGATCGTGGTGCTGGTGGCACTGGTGGTGCTGGTGGTGGGTGCTGGTGCTGGTGGTGCTGGTGGTGGGTGCTGGTGCTGGTGGTGCTGGTGGTGCTGGTGGTGGGTGCTGGTGCTGGTGGTGCTGGTGGTGCTGGTGGTGCTGGTGGTGCTGGTGGTGCTGTCAGTGCTGCTCGTGCTGCTCGTGCTGCTCGTGTTGCTCGTGTTGCTGGTGCTGCTCGTGTTGCTCGTGCTGCTCGTCTTGTTCGTGCTGCTCGTGCTGCTCGTGCTGCTTGTGTTGCTCGTGCTGCTCGAGCTGGTGCTGCTAGTGACCTAATTGGGCTTTCCCCGGTCCTTACTTCCGGTGATTGATCTAGGCGGCGTCTCGAGTAGAAGTCGGAGGGAGTCTCCTCATACACTGGTGCTGGTGGTGGTCGTGGTGGTAATGGTAGTGGTGGGTGGTGGTGGTGGTGGGTGGTGGTGGGTGGGTGGTGGCTGGTTAGTGGGTGGTGGTGGTGGTGGTGGTGGTGGTGGTGCGGTGGTGGTGGGTGGTGGTGGGTGGTAGTGGGTGGTGGTGTGGTGGTTGATGGTGGTGGATGGGTGGCGGTGGTGGTGGGTGGTGGTGGTCGTGAGTGTTGTGCTGGTGGTTGATGGTGGGGGGTGGTGGTGGTGTGATGTGGGGGGTGTAGTGGTGGGTGGTGGTGTGTGGTGGTGGGTGGTGGTAGGTGTTGGTGCTGGTGGTAAGGGTGGGTGGTGGTGATGGTGGTAAGGGTGCGTAGTAGTGGTGGTGGTGGTGGTTGTGGTGTGGGTGGGTGCTGGTGTGATGGTGGGGGGGGTTGGTGGGGTGGTGGTGGGTGGTGGTAGTAGTGGTGGTGTTGGTGTTGATGGTGCGGTGGTGGTGGTAGTGGTGGGTGTATGGTGCTGGTGGTGCGGTGGGTGGTGGTGGTGGGTGTGGTGGGGTTGTAGTGTGGTGGGTGGTGGTGGTGTGGTGGGTGGTGGTGTGTGGTGGTGGGTGGTGGTGGGTGGTGGTAGTGGGTGGTGGTAATGGTGGTGATGGTGGCGGTGGTGGTGGGTAGTGGTGGTCGTCGTGTGTGGTGCTGGTGGTGCTGGTGGGTGGTGGTGGTGGTGTGTGGTGGGGTGGGGTGGTGTAGGTGGGTGGTTCTGGTGGGTGGAGTTGGTGGTCGTGCGTGGTGGTGGGTGGTGCAGGTGGTGGTGATTAGTGGAGATGGTGGAGTGGTCATCAGAAGATAACCTGGGTTTATGCAGGTACAATTTCTACTTAAGGAATTGCAGATTTAAAGATATTGTATTTCATATTTATATATCAATATGAATATAAAATAACATCCTTTTGAGATGTGTTATCTCTGATCACAGCAACTAATAAATACCAAGACGCAAATGAAGTAATTACGTTATAATAATACATTGTTCTCCCTTTTTTAACTAAAGCTATCGCTAAAATTAGTCAAACACCTGTCTGCATGTTGGAGAAAAGATGCCGGTGTTTTGTGTTTTGTGTTTTGTTATTTGTGACTTGTGTTTTGTTATTTTTTAATTAAGAGCTAGCATGTAATGCACCTGGCTGGAAGACCAGTGCCTCGGCGCTGACAACAATATATGTTCTGTGTCCTGTATCCTGTATCCTGATCAATAAACTGTTTGTCCAAACAGAAGAAAGAGCTCACCGATTAATAAATGGACATTTCAAGCCAAGAATAAAAGCACCTGCATATCAGCCTTTTTCATTAGTTCAGAGATATGAATGGAACGAGTCATCAGCTATTGATGATTCCGTGAAGAAGAAATTACAAGAATCCTCCAGATTCAGTTTGGAAGAGTTCACTTATTTGATGCATGAGATTATAGATGAAGAGTCCAATGAAAGCATTATAAGTAGTATATATTCGAAATCAAGACACTTCTCTAGGTTTGATTATACGTGTCACACTTCCACACTCGTCCACTTATTAACGTGTCTTACTGCATAGAAGGGAATAATATTAGAACTTAATAGACCCTGTTACTGAAGTCTAACAATGTTAGAGTTATGACAGACGACCTTTTGTAACAGCAGACGACATTTTGTAACAGCAGACGACATTTTGCAACAACAGACAACATTTTGTAACTGCAGACGACATGTTTTAACAGCGGATGACATTGTGTAACAGCAGACGACATTTTGTAACTGCAGACGACATTTTCTAACAGGAGACGACATTTTCTAACAACAGGCGATATTTTGTAACAGCATACGACATCTTGTAACAGCAGACTACATTTTGTAACAGCAGACGACATTGTGTAACAGCAGACGACATTTTGTAACAGCAGACGACATTTTGTAACAGCAGACGACATTTTGTAACTGCTGGCGACATGTTGTAACAGCGGATGACATTTTGTAACTGCAGGCGACATTTTGTAACACCAGACGACATTTTCTAACAGCAGACGACATTTCGAAACACCATACAACATTTCGTAACAGCAGAAAACATTTGGTTACAGCAGACGACATGTTGTAACAGAAGACGACAGTTTGGAACAGCAGACAACATTTTGAAACAGCAGACGACATTTAGCATCAAAAGACAACTGTTATTAGCAGCAGACGACCATCACTGACAGCAGACGGCATTTTGCAACAACAGACAACATTTAGCATCAACAGACGACCTTCATTAAGAATCGACGTCATTTTGCTGCACACGTGACATGTTCCGAGGTGCTCAGTTTCTGACAGACTGGGACATTTTTGTTCTTTCAGAGTCGCGCATGATCGGCTAGCTGTCCATTGAACTGCACAACGTCCGCTCCACACGCGGGGAACGCCTGTGACGTCACAGTGTCCATCTGACAGGTAGGTTCACCGTCTGACACCACTGATGGAAGACATGATTTAGTTTCTGTTCTTCGTGGATAGGTGGCGCTGTTTTTAAATGGGTCGGAGCCAAAGGCTGAGATCTATTTGAAAATTACTGTATTTCCAGGGAAAGTGCTGAGTGTCATGGCTTATCGTACATAGTATTTGCCTACACTCAGACCCACACACACCTACACCCTCCCACATGGTGCTGAGTGGTGTGTCTTATTGTACATAGTCTTTGCCTACATTCAGACCCACACACAACTACACCCTCCCACATGGTGCTGAGTGGCACGTCTTATTGTACATAGTCTTTGCCTACACTCAGACCCACACACACATACACTCTCCCACATGGTGCTGAGTGGCACGTCTTATTGTACATAGTCTTTGCCTACACTCAGACCCACACACACCTACACTCTCCCACATGGTGCTGAGTGGCACGTCTTATTGTACATAGTCTTTGCCTACACTCAGACCCACACACACCTACACCCTCCACACACACAACAACCCACACCAACCCACACACACCACACCCCCACACACAACAACCCACACCAACCCACAACACCAACCCCCCACACAACAACAACCAACCAGACCCACACACACCTACACTCTCCCACATGGTGCTGAGTGGTGTGTCTTATTGTACATAGTCTTTGCCTACACTCAGACCCACACACACCTACACCCTCCCACACCGTGATCCCCTTCCCACACACACTCTGCTGGTGCCAGCGTGTCGCGGCTATGAGAGGTCGGTTAGTGTCCGTCACTCACCACTCCAGTAAGTCCTCACATCGCGCCGTGCACCCTGGGAGAACCTCCCACCCGACCACCCCTACCCCCCACACACACACCCGGGTGCACTCACGCCCACACCCACACCCATACCCACACCCACACCCACAACCCACAACCCACACCCACACCCACATCCACACCCACACCCACACCCACACCCACACCCACACCCAACCCACACCCACACCCACATCACACCCACACCCACCACCACACCACCACCCACACCCACACCACACCCACACCCACACACCACCAGACATACACCCACACCCACACCCACACCCACACCCACACACCGCCAGGCATACACCCACACCCACACCCACACCCACACACTGCCATACATACACCCACACCCACACCCACACCCACACACCCCCAGACATACACCCACACACCCCCAGACATACATCCACCCACACACCAACACCCACACACCAACACCCACACCCACACCCACACACCCCCAGACATACACCCCCACACACCAACACTCACACCCACACCTAACACTCACACCCACACACCCACACTCACACCCACACTCACACACATTCACACCCACATGCGCACACACACTCACACACACTCACTCACACACACTCACACACACTCCCAACCATACACATAAACACACTCACACACCCACACACACTTACACCCCCCCACACACACACCAACCCTCACACCCACACACACTCACCCACGCACACACTAACACACACACTCACTCACACACACTCACACACATTCACACACACTCCCAACCATACCCATAAACACACTCACCCACACACACGCGCACACCCTCAAGTACACAATAATACAACAGGTACATGTTGTATTATGTATCACATGATGTGCTATTGCATATCACAACATACCTCACAAATTAAAATAAATACATTTTCAAATTCTAGATAATTCTATACTGTCCTGATATGACCTTAGATGTAAGTGTGTGTGGGTGTGTGAGTGTGTTTATGTGTATGGTTGGGAGTGTGTGTGAGTGTGTGTGAGTGAGTGTGTGTGTGAGTGTGTGTGCGTGTGTGGGTGTGAATGTGTGTGAGTGTGGGTGTGAGTGTTGGTGTGGGTGTGTGGGTGTGAGTGTTAGGTGTGGGTGTGAGTGTTGGTGTGTGGGGGTGTATGTCTGGGGGTGTGTGGGTGTGGGTGTTGGTGTGTGGGTGTTGGTGTATGTGTGTGTGGATGTATGTCTGGGGTGTTTGCGTGGTGTATGTCTGGGGGTGTGTGGGTGTGGGTGTGGGTGTGGGTGTATGTCTGGCAGTGTGTGGGTGTGGGTGTGGGTGTATGTCTGGCGGTGTGTGGGTGTGGGTGTGGTGTGGGTGTGGGTTGTGTGGGTGTGTGGGTGTGTGGGTGTGTGGTGTGTGTGGGTGTGTGGGTGTGGTGGGTGTGTGGGTGTGTGGGTGTGTGGGTGTGTGGGTGTGTGGGTGTGTGGGTGTGTGGGTGTGTGGGTGTGGGTGTGGGTGTGTGGGTGTGTGGGTGTGTGGGTGTGTGGGTGTATAAATACCGAACTATGCCGTATTCCATTGTTAATGACCATGCTCCTATTACTACCCAATTATTTCTGTCGTGGGAGGGGGGGGTGAAAATGGGAAATATTGCGCGGAGAGCAGGATTCGAACCCAAACTTCTGGACATTCCGGGGTCAGTGTGCTTACATTTACACCACCTAGGCTCCCTGATGTCTTCACCCTATCCAGGCCTACCTGTATATATAGCTCCTTGCCTGATAGGTCAATACAGGCTACTACATTTCCATGCAATGTTGATTATCGTTAGTGGCGCCACCTGTACAGGGTTTGCCTCCCTAATATATATGTCTACCCTGGTATACATATGCACTATATAAGCATTATACGAGTAGAATTGAGCCAGAAGCTCCCACCTGCTCCTCAGCCCCTAAACCTCCATCAGTCATCGACTGCAGGGACCTAGAATAAAGCATCAACTAGTGTAACCTATCCCAAAGTATGTGATGCATAAGACTTATGCGAGTATAAAGGCGTGGAAGGGAAGATTCCCTATATTGATCACTCATATGTCATGAACTACTTTATGGGTGACCCATTTTCACAGTTATGACAGGTGGTGCCACTACCGCCAAACCCTACCAGTGCCACGAATAGTGTCACTCGCGCACTGGAATTTTGTTTGTCTCCTTATTGTACTGTGACAAAGACTTTTTATATATGTATATATAGGATGTATAGAGTGTTAACATCAAGTAAGATATTAATACTAACAAGGAAGCGTATTCTTCAGTGTTATGTGTGGTCTACTCTAATGTATGGGGCTGAGACATGGACAATCTCTAAGAAAATGTACAAACGTTTAGCAGCATTTGAGATGTGGACTTATCGAAGGATGATGAAAATATCATGGACAAAGAAGATCACCAACAAAGAAGTTCTCAGAAAAATTAAAAATAAGAAAAGCTTGTTTGCCACTATACAGACAAAGAAACTTATTTATTTTGGCCACATCATTCGTCAGAGTTCAATATACCGTACATTATTGGAAGGGAAGGTGAATGGCAGCAGAGGGAGGGGGAGACCAAGAACATCATGGTTTACAAATATTTCACAGTGGACAGGCTTGAATTATTCACAGACTATCAGAACAGCACACCATCGGGACAAGTGGAGAACCATTGCATCCAACCCTCGACTAGAGGACGGAACTAATGATTGATTGAGGATGTATAATTTATTACGCATATATAGACGGGGCGGAGCTCTAACCGGATAATTATTAGTATTATTTATTTATTACTTCTCGATTATTATGTTCAATCATTGACTTGCCCATATTTACCCTGTTGTTGCCTACGCGAGCACCACCACCGGCCAATTCTGGCTTGTGCACGGGAAGGGCAGTCACTGTCAGCCCTGATTTCAAACTTTTACTGGTAAGCCTGTATTATGCTTAGCCATGATGCAAATAAAGTGTCCTACCCATCATCTGCTTGTCTCTCTCCTTTTCGCAGTGACAGTGGTAGCGGCGGAAGTATGGTTCGGTGGTGGTGGAGCCACTGGTGCCCGTATGAGTAGGAGGCAAATACATGCAGAGAGCCCATCGGAATAACATAATACAATGTAATAAAACCTAGAAATTCCCTTACGCGCCTTTGTACTCTCATAATGTGTATACATCACATATATACATGTGTCTATGCAGTAGTGATAAGACAACATGTGATTAGGGCGTGGGTACAACTATATATTAGGAGATCTGGCTTATGGCCATGTGAATAATCCGCCCTACTGCAAATAAAGTTTAAAATTGATCAGCGAATAACAATTTAGCGGCACTATCGAAGCACCTAAAACAGGCCAGGTGGCGCCAGCGCCCAGCTCCGCATCAAATATACAGAAGTACAGGATTGGTCCATATTAAATAAGTAGTAAACACGCAATGGCAGAATAAAACAATAATAATAATAAAGCAGGCACTGCCAATTTATATTCATAAAATACATTTTATTACAAATATATATTATATACATAGAGCAATTCCCTTTCATGCTCTCCCCTCTGAGTCTTAGTTATTAATTGAGTCCTTACGTTGTGCACATGATTGGATACAGTTTCTGTTAAATAAATAGCCAGCAAGAATCAAATCCGACTTGTAAAGTATGGAGTGAGGTGTACTCTGAATGTGGCTGATTTGTTTTTGTTGGATATGATTTCCTGCCTCTGCTCCCCCTTGTTCCTTTGATGGGTTCTTGTGTTTGGTTTCTTGTACACAGGAAATAAGGCAATGGAATGGAGGAGATGCACTTCTCCGCAAAGAGAAAAAGGCCGATAACAAAGTAGTGAAAGCCGCCCACCCACCTCACCCACCCCTCACCCGCGTCAGCCATCCCTCACCCACCCCCACCCACGGCACCATACCTCACCACCTCACCCACCCACCCTTCACCCACCTCACCCACCTCACCCACTCAGCCATCCCGTCACCACCTCCCCTCACCCATCACACCCACCTCACCCACCTCACCCACGTCAGCCATCCCTCACCACCTCACCCACCCCTCACCCACCTTACCCCACCCCTCACCCACCCATCAGAACACCTCAACCCACCCCTCACACCACCTCACCACCTCTCCCTCCCCTCACGCACCCTCACCCACACCTCCCCACATCACCATCCTCACCACCTCACCCACCCCTCCCCCACCTCACCCACACCTCACCCACCTCACCCACCCTCACCCACCTCACCCTCTCCTCACTCAGTACAACCTCATGCACCCCTCACCCACGTCAGCGCATCCCTCACCACCTCAACTCCACCCCTCACCAACCTCACCCACCTCACCCACGTCCAGCCATCCCTCACCACCTCACCCACCCCTCACCCCACCTCACCCACCTCACCCACGTCAGCCATCCTCACCACCTCACCTCACCCCACACCCACCTCATCCCACGGCAGCCATCCCTCACCACCTCACCCACCCCTCACCCACCTTTACCCCACCCCTCACCCACCTCACCACTCTCACCCACCCCTCACCCACCCTCACCCACCCCCTCACCCCCGCAGCCAGCCCTCACCACCTCACCCACGCCTCACCCACCTCACCCCCACGCGCACCCACCACACCCACCTCACCCCAACCCTCACCCACGTCAGCCATCCCTCACCCACGTGACCCACCCCTCACTATCACCTCACCCACCTAACCCACCCCGACCCCACCCACCCACCCGTCACCCCCACGCAGCATCCCTCACCACCTCACCCACCCTCACCCACCTCACCCACTCCTCACCCACCTCACCCACACTCAACCCACCCCTCACCCACCTCACGCCACCCCTCACCCCCGCCACCCATCCCTCACCACCTCACCCATCCCACACCCACCCACCCACCTCACCCACCCCTCACCCATGTCACCATCCCTCACCCACGGACACCCCCCTCACTCACCTCACCCACCGACCCACGCCCTAACCCACCTCACCCACCCCTCACCCACGCAGCCATCCCTCACCACCTCACCCACCCCTCATCCCACCACACCCACCTCACCCACACCCTCACCCACCACACACCCACCTCACCCACCCCTCACCCACCTCACCCACCCCTCACCCCCGTCAGCCATCCCTCACCCACCTCACCCACCCCTCACCCATGTCAGCCCATCCTATCAACCCACCTCACCCACTCCCTCACCACCTCACCCACCCCTCTCACCACGGCCAGCCATCCCTCACTCCACCCACCACCCCTCACCCATGTCAGCCATCCTCACTCCACCTCACCCACCCCTCACTCACCTCAACCCAACCCCTCACCCATGTCAGCCATCCCACACCCACCTCACCCACCCTCACTCAACACAAGCCTCACCCACCCCTCACCCACGTCAGCCATCCCCTCACCCCGCCCTCAACCACGTCAGCCATACCTAACCACCTCACCCACCCCCTCCCCACCCCACCCCCACGTCAGCCATCCCTCACCACCTCACCCCACTAGCCTCACCCACCTCACCCACCTCACCTCCCCTCACGCACCTCACCCACACCTCACCCCGTCAGCCACCCGTCACCACCCTCACCCCACCCCTCACCCACCTCCCCCCCTCACCACACTTCACCCACTCACCCCACCCCTCACACCCCGCCAGCCCATCCCTCACCACCCTCACCCCCCTCACCCAGCCTCACCCCACCTCCACCCACCCCTTCACCCACCTCAACCCACAGTCCCTCACCCCGCCAGCCATCCCTCACCAAGCTCACCCACACCCTCAACCCACCACACCCACCTCACCCACCCCTCACCCACGCCGCCCTCCCTCACCCACGTGACCCACCCCTCAACTCACCTCACCCACTCTGACCCAACACCCTCACCCACCTCACCCACTCCTCACCGACGTCAGCCATCCCTCACCACCTCACCCACCCCTCCCACCCTCCTCACCCACCCCTCACCCACCTCACCTCACCCACCGCCCCACTCCTCAAACCCACCTCACCCCCTCAAACCCACCCCTCACCACCTCACCCACCCCTCACCCCCGCCAGCCATCCCTCACCACCTCACCCATCCCTCACCCACCACAACCCACCACACCCACCCCTCACCCATGTCACCATCCCTCACCCCACGAGACCCACCCCTCACTCACCTCACCCACCTGAAACCCACCCCTAACCCACCTCACTCCAACCCCTCACCCCACGTCAGCCATCCCTCACCACCTCACCCACTCCCTCACCCACCACACCCACCTCACCCACCCCTCAATCCACCTCACCCACCCCTCTCCCCCGTCAGCCATCCCCACCCACCTCACCCACGCCTCAACCATGTCAGCCATCCCTCACCCACCTCACCCACCCCTCACGTCACCTCACCCCCCCCGCACCCACGACAGCCATCCCTCACCCACGCTCAACCACCCCTCACCCATTCAGCCATCCCCTCACCCACCTCACCCACCCTCCTCACCTCACCCACTCCCTCACCCATGTCGGCCATCGCCCACACACACCTCACCCACCCCTCACTCAACTCCGCGACCCACCCCTCACCCAACAGCCAGCCCCACACTCCCCGAGGGGGGGGGGGGGGGGGGGGGGGGGGGGGGGGCCCACGCAGCCATACCTCACCACCTCTACCACCCCTCTACCCACCTCACCCACGTCAGCCATCCCTCACCACCTCACCCACCCCTCAACCCACCGCACCCACCTCACCCTCCCCTCACTCACCTCACCCAACACCCTCAACCCCGTAGCCATCCCTCACACCTCACCCACCCCTCACACCACCTCACCCACCTCACCACCCCTCACCCACCTCACCCACCCCTTCACCCCGCCAGCCAGCCCCTCACCACCTCACCCACCCCTCACCCACCACCATCCCACCTCACCCTACCCCTCACCCGACGTCAGCCCATTCCCTCACCCACGTGACCCCCCCTCACTCACCTCACCCACCTGACCCACCCCTCACCCACCTCCCACCACCTCCTCAACCCACGTCAGCCTTCCCTCACCACCTCACCCACCCCTCACCCACCTCACCCACCCCCACCCACCTCACCTCACCCACCTCACCCACTCCTCACCCAACCTCACCCACCGCACCCACCCCCTCACTCCACCTCTCCCACCCCTCACCCCCCGCCAGCCATCCCTCACCCACCTTCACCCATCCCTTCACCCACCACACCCACCACACCCACCCCTCACCATGTCAAAAATAGCCATCCCTCACCCAACGGACCCACCCCTCACTCACCTCACCCACCTGACCCAACCCCTAACCACACCTCAACCCACCCCTCACCCACGTCAGCATCCCTCACCACCTCACCCACCCCTCACCCAACCACACCCACTCACCCACCCCTCACCCACCTCACCCACCCCCACCCCGTTCAGCCCGCCCTCACCCACCTCACCCACATCCCCTCACCCATGTCAGCCATCCCTCACCCACCTTCACCCACCCCTCAACTCACCCACCCACACCCTCACCCACGTCAGCCATCCCTCACACCACCCACACCCCTCACCCAGTCATGCCCATCCCTCACCCACCTCAAACCCACCCCTCACTCACCCTCACCAACCCCTCACCCATGTCCGGCCATCCTCACACCCACCTCCACCCCGCCCTCACTCACCTCACCCACCCCGCACCCACGTCAGCCATCCTCACCCACCCCTCACCCACGTCAGCCATACCTCACCACCTCTCCCACACCTCACCCACCTCACCCACGTCAGCCATCCCTCACCCAACCTCACCCCACCCCTCACCCACCTCGACCCACCTCACCTCAGCCCTCACTCAACCTCACCCCCCCTCACCCACGGCAGCCATCCCTCACCCATCCTCACCCACCCCTCGACTCCACCTCACCCACCTCACCCACCCCTCCACCCATCTCACCCCACACCCTCTCCCCCGCCAGCCAACCCTCACCACCTCACCCCACCCCTCACCCACCTAACCCACCTCACCCACCCCTCAGCCACCTCACCCTCCCCTCACCCCCCCGCCAGCCAGCCCTCACCACTCACCACCCCTCACCCCACCTCACCCACACTCACCCACCCCACACCCACGTCTGCCATCCCCACCCACGTGACCCACCCCTCACTCACCTCACCCACCTGACCCACCGCCTCACCCACCTCATCACCACCCTCACCCACGCAGCCATCCCTTCACCACTCAACCCACACTTCACCCACCTCACCCACCCCTCACCCACCGCACTCCACCTCTCCCACCCCTCACCCACCGCCCCACCCGTCACCGCCGCCAGCCGTCCCTCACCACCTCAACCCACCCCTCACACCACCACTCACCCACCTCACCCACCCCTCAGACCCACGTCAGCCATCCCTCAACCCACGGACCCACCCCTCCACTCCACCATCACCCTCCTTACCACCTCACCCACCCCTCACCCGCGTCAGCCATCCCTCACCCACCCCTCACCCACGTCAGCCATACCTCACCACCTCACCCACCCCTCACCCACCTCACCCACCTCACCCACGTCAGCCATCCCTCACCACCTCACCCACCCATCACCCACCTCACCCACCTCACCCACGTCAGCCATCCCTCACCACCTCACCCACCCCTCACCCACCTTACCCACCTCACCCACCTCACCCATCCCTCACCACCTCACCCACCCTAACCCACCCCTCACACACCCACACTCACCATCCCCACACCTCACCCACAACCCCCCACCTCACACCACCCTCACCCACCACAACCCACCTCACCCCACCCCTCACCCACCTCACCCACCCCCTCCACCCCGTCAGCCATCCCCTCACCCACCTCACCCACCCCTCACCCATTCACCCATCCCTCACCCAACATCACCCACACCCTTCACTCACCTCACCCACCCCTCAACCCACGTCCAGCCATCCCTCGCCCACCTCACCCACCCCTCACCCACGTCAGCATCCCTCACCACCTCAACCACCATCACCACCTCACCCACCCCTCACCCGTCTCACCCACCTCACCCACCCATCACTCACACACACACCTCGCTCACCTCACCCACCGCACACCCACCCCACCCACCACCACACCCACTACCTCACCCACCTCACCCACCCCTCACAACCTCCACCTCATCCCTCAACCCACCCCCACCTACCCACCCTCAACTACCTAACCCACCCTCATCCACTCACCACCCACCCTTCACCCAACCCTCACCACCTCACCCACCTCACACAACCCACCACCCTCATCCAACCCACCACCCCTCAACCCGCCCTCACCCACTCTCAACCGTCCTACACCACCGCCACCCCCCCGCACCCACCCCTTACCCACACCCCCCACCAACCTCACCCACACATCACCCACCTCACCCACCCCTCATCCTTCCCCTCACCCACCCACCCAACCCACCCAACACCCACCACTTTCACCTCACCCCACCTCACTCACCCCTAAACCCACCCCCTCAACCCCCACACACACCCCGCACCTCACCTCAACCACCCCTCACCCACCCCCTCACACACCCACACACACCTTGTTCAGTCAAAATCAGTGCCTACAACCCATTGAACCTAAGTCCTATCAGTGTTATACACAGCTCAGTGGTGAACTGCTTCCATCTCTAGAGTGAGTGTCGTCTGTCCAGGGTGACTGGGCTCACACAGCCAGCCTGCAGCCTGGGAGGGGTGGCACCCAAGAGCCCTGTCACTCAACCCCAGGGTAGGTGGTGTCCTTAATGTATGCAGAATGGCTGTGTGTCCTTACCCACCGGTCCCGTGGTAACAAGTAGTCGCCATACAGTTACATTAAACAATAATACATGTCCCTCTCCCTTTTGCACTCTTCCTGGTGCATGGAGGGAACATTCCTGTAATTAGTAATCGTATCTTAATATCCGGACATCACACCACAATCCCGATCACCGTGCATCATAACATTTACACATAGTTATGTATATGTCCCACAGCGAGTGGGCACACATTGCATCACTATTACATAACAATGGTCCCCTACTCCGTCGCCCAAGATATTGATATGATTCCAAGCTTGGCTATTACGACCAAAAGACCGTATATTTTTACACAGGTGGAGCGGTGATTTGTCGTCATTGTTCCACGCACTCTCGGACCGGAAGGGGAGAGGAGGGGGATGGAGGATGGGGGGGGGGGGGGGGGGGGGGGGGGGGGGGGGGGGGGGGGGGGGGGGGGGGGGGCAGTAGAAGCGGGGGCAGGGGTCTGTATCTTACCCGTGGGATGATGGAAAAGCCATTAATCTGGGTTTTGACCGAGATATTCAAACAGTGCCAGCGGTTAGATGGGTTCCCAGAGCGGCTACAGCGTAACATCACAAATGGGGGGGGGGGGGGGGGGGTGTAGTATATAGTGGTTCTCTATATACGGCTTCATGGGTGGGGGGTGGTGTGTGGGGGATGGTGTGGCGGTGGTATGTGGGGTGGTGTGGGGGGACGTGGGTGGTATGTGGGGTAGTGTGTGGGTTCAAAAAGGGGGGTGTATGTAGGGTTTTGTATGTATGGCTTCATGTGTGGGTGGTATGTGGGGGGAATGTGTGTGGGTGGTATGTGGGGGGAATGTGGGGTGATATGTTGCGGAGAGTGGGTGGTGTGTGTGAGACATCGTGTGGGGTGGTATGTGGGGGTACGTGAGTGGTGTGGGGGACGGTGGGTGGTACAGTGTGTGCGAGGGTTTATGGACCGCAAGAGCTGCGTAGACTTATGTGTTGTATAACTTGTTAAGTGAATATTATTGGGAATGGAGTGCACCTGCATTTCTTCTCTGCTATTATCCAATATATATGTATTTGCGTTGCTATATGTTCAACTTGTTCATAAATGTGTCTGCAGGCTAGTATGGGCGATTCGCGTCACAGTGTCTTTCTAATAGCGGTGCCTACGAACCACCCGACTGATAAAGACGATATACGACTGAGTGCTATTATTGTGTAACTTTGTACTTCGGGCCAGCAGGCCGACATGCACTCCAGTAGGGGTACTTCTTATGTTTGTAATTACTTGCTTTCACAACTCCCCATTTAACTGGCCTGGAGCGCCTTGGCTACCAGCTCAAATGCTCCCAATACGGGGAGCCACCGACTCAGGGGGGGTCACATGCACACGTGCTCCCCCACTATCTGCCTTACTCGCACACAATTTTGACTTTAATAAAGCAGAGGGGCCTTTTAATGAGGGTCCACCCAGAGATAGATCAACCAACTGTACTGTATTGTCATCTCACTTACGTAATATATAAAATAATATATATGCACGACATCACTATTTAGGGCATTGCATTAATGTCTTCTGTGGATTGTATGGTGCGTAGAACATTGTACAACATGTTTGTGAGGAGGGTATCATGTGTAGGACATTGTATGCCTGATTTCTGCGGAAAGTATTGTGTGTATGGCATTGCATTTGCAACTTTATGTGGAGGATGTCGTGTCTAGTAAATTATATGACACGTTTGTGTGGAGAGTATCGTGTGTAGGGCTTTGGGCGGTATACTTTAGTTCCATGTCACTGTCAGTTAGGTGCTCCATGTAAGGAAGTGCAATTATTGCTCTACCTTGGCTTGCTGGCTTTAATTGGTTGGTTGGCTGTTGGAGTTTTATGTCCTACCAACATCTAAGGTCATATCAGGACGAGTGCCGACTTGTGACAGTGCGCACTCATGGCAACTTTATACTGCTGCCCTACTGGGAAATCAGGCCGCCAGCACCATGACCCAATATCCCACTCAGTCACATTATCCTGACACCAAGCTAAGCAATCCTTTCCCTATCCTATTAATGCCGAGCGCCAGGCTAGGAAGCGACAAGTATCCATTTTATATGTCATTAGTTTGACTCGACCGGGAACCAAACTCCAGATCTCCCACACGCGAGGCCGGCGCTCTACCGATTCGGCGACCACGCCCGGTATCTGGCTTTAGTATTTTTAGTAAAGCGGCAAATATCCTTTAATCCCCACATCCACCTTCAGGAGCTGGCCTTTCTACTTCATTTCATTCTATATTTATTAATTTAATCAGCCAATTATTTCATGTGGTTTCTTGGTAACAAACGCTGTACCTTGGCTCGGCCAGGACTATGACATGTTTTCGTTCTGTCTCACTGCTGCTTTATTTGCGTCAGCTGGCATTGATTGCTCTGATGACCAGACGTGGTGGCCGAATCGGTAGAGCGAAGGCTTCCCTGTTTCGGAAGGTGGGGCGTTCGAATCCGTTCGAATCAAACCAATTACTTACACAAATGATGTTTACTACTACCTAGCTTGGTGCTATACCTCAGGGAGTTTGACGCAATACCTCAGGGAGTTTGACGCCCCTGCCCTGCAGAGTTGTAAACCACTGCCTTGTGGTACAGGTTCTTGATAGAACCGACGGCTAAGGGAGCAAACCCTAAACAGAAAACCATGTCACTGTGGCAGCATCAAGGGCGGTTGATGTATGGAAGTGCCAACATCTCCCAACCAGCCACTGCAGGGACAAATAGTTTTGTGCCTGTCTGGACTTGTTCTTGCTGGTGTGAAACCTCTATTTGCTCCCCGAGAGAGTGCCGCTGGTAACTTGCAAAAGCCAGCAGCACTTCAACACTTTTGCAAGCAGCTTTCATGAAATTTACAACCGCACAAAATACTTGAATGGACGGGGCTGCCCTCTATGAAAGATCTTCTGATCAAAGTGAATCTCTGGACTGGACACCTCATGAGGATGTCATCAGAGAGGCTACCAAAGCAGATCCTCTATTCTCAACTGTCTTCTGGTTACAGAAAGAGAGGGCGCCCCCATCTCTGGTTCAAATATACCATCAAGAGAAACCTGAAGCTGAGAGACATTAAGACTCATGGACAAAACTCTCACAGCAGAGAGCTAAATGGAGACCGGCAGTCAAGTAATGAAAGCAGTCTTTGTCGCATCGCGACCGACAGCATGATGATGATGAGCCCGGTGCTCGGTATTACTAGGATAAGGCAACGATTGGTTCGATCAGTATCAGGATAATGCAACTGAGTGGGATATCGGGTCATGGTACTTATGGCCTAATCTACCCGTGAGGCAGCACTATTAATTCACCATGCGTGTGCTCTTTCACAAGTCGCTATATGTCCTGATATGACCACATATGTTGCTAGGATGTAAAAGCCCAACAAACACACTGAAGTTTCTGACTTAACTACGATTTGGTTGGTTGGTGTTTTGTTGACGAGATGTAGCCTACTGTTACTCTCCCGTCCTGATATGACCTTGGATGTTGCTAGGACGTAAACCTCCAACAAGCAACCAATTGTCACCCTCTCGATTCGGTTGCTGAATGCAGTGTTTCACGCAAGTGATGTAGAAAAGCGTATCAAGTATTAGTTTGCTGTCGATCACTTCCTAAGAATGTGCGGGGCCACCATCTTGGAGATCAAGGAAAGGGGGGATTAGAGTTCTGACGCTGTGTTTGAGTACCTGAAGGCCTCATTGGCAGAAAGATTGGCTCTAGGTGGTGTTCTCTGTCGCGGAGTGGTTAGAGTGTCTGACTTTTTTCTAGGTCGGATTCCTAATCTGAAGGTTGGTGGTTCGATTCCCCATACCCCCACCTCTGCCAATTTGGATTTCCACCACTGTGCATAACTTACAGCGTCATCAAAGGCTAGTTGCTCTCATACCATGTGTATGTGGTGTGGGAGGTTAAAAATCCCTTGGGTCGGTAAAAGTGTAGACTCGGGCTTTCTCTCAACAAACTGTCTAATGGTGAAAACAAGTCTATTCAGACTTATCCATGACAGGCAGTAAAAATCTTCAAGATTCTAGGCTTGAGAGTAGCTGTGATGCTAGCGCAGTAAATGTTTTCAGCTCAAGGAGCCTCGTGCTTTGGTTTCACACTATGTCTGGGTTTGGGTGTTTTGGACCTTTTAAGGAGGGTCCAGCCAGAGATAGCTCAACCAAACTAACTGCATTGTCTACTCACCTACGTAATAGATCAAATAATGTGTTGTATAACTTGTTATGCGTATCAAGAATTAGTTTGTTGTCGATCGTTTCTAATCAAACCCAAAATCCATCACACACCATTCCTTCTTTTAAATCATTTCTTCGTTAAGGGGCCATTCACATATTATGCACCGCTTAGGGGAATCTGGGAGGTGTAGGTCCAACTGTTATGTGGTGTGTATGGTCTAGCGTTACGGGGCGTATGTTACTAGTGCAACTTATTACAGACAGCACAAGATTAGGAAACAATAGCTCAACCATTGACCTAGTACTAACCAACTCAAACCATGCCACAAAATGGGGCACCAGAAGCTGGGGTATAAGTGACCATGAGCTAATATATGTAACAAGGAAAAAACTCAAAAACACAGGCCAATATAAATATAAGACGGGCAGATCGCTAAAAAACTACTCAAAAGAAACATTAAAAAACCACCTTTATGAAAATATAGACAACCTCACAACAAACAGAGATGACACTGATATCTACTGGAATAACATTGTCACAGAAATAAAACAATCATTAGATGAGATGTGTCCCATAAAGAAACTCAAAATACAGAGAAACCATGAGCCGTGGGTAGACAGGGAACTGTTAACACATATTGCAACAAAACGAAAGCTAGGTTTCAGAAAACTACACTCCACATCAAAAACAATAGCAAACCTAACAAGTGATGTGCTGGCATCATTGAACCAGAAGAAATTAGTTGGAGCAGCCTTCATCGACTTCAGCAAAGCCTTTGACACTGTAGACAACAGCATATTAATAAGAAAATTAAACAACATGGGCATTAAATCCAAATCAATAAACTGGATAAAAAGCTACCTAAACAACAGACAGCAAAAAACTAAAGTAAATAGTACACTCTCAGACCAACAAACTGTCACCTGTGGTGTACCCCAAGGATCTGTCCTGGGACCACTACTATTTATACTATGCATAAACGACCTAGAAAAATGGCTGGAGAGAGAATGTCTCCAGCTATATGCGGATCACACTGTCGTATATGCAGAAGGAAGCACAGTAGAGGAGATAGCAACCAAACTGAACAACCTCCTGCTAAAGCTGGACGGCTGGTGTGAATCCAATAAAATAACCATCAATGCAAATAAATCTAAAACTGTACTCTTCTCACATACAGCAATCACAGGAAGAAACCTACAATGTACACTAGGAAACCAAACACTGGAAAGTGTAAATCACTACAAATACCTAGGCCTAGAACTAGATAGCCAGCTAAACTACAATCTGTGTGTAACAAAAATCATACAAAAAGTAAACCACAAACTATGGCTATTTGCTAAACTAAGAAACTATATGACACAAGATATGTCAATAAAAATCTTCAAAGGCATGGTACTCCCCTACTTTGACTATGGGGATGTAATTTACATGGGTGCTAAAAAAGAGCTACTAAAAAAATTGCAGATATTACAAAATAGGGCCCTAAAAATCTGCCTGAAAGTAGACAAACTACACCCCACTTATGACCTACACAAAAGAACTAAAGTAAAGCTACTAGAAAACAGAAGAATAATCCACCTAAAAACATTAGCATATGGATATAGCCAAGACATTAAGCGTCTAACCCAACCACTAAGGGACACCAGAGCAAGCAAGGCACCACTACTAAGGCAGACCAGAAGCCGAATCAAAGCCCATGAAAGGAGCACGCTGGAAATGGCCGCCAAGGCATGGAATGACCAAGCGGTGAAAGAAAGACAAATCCCTGACCTAAAAACATACAAAAAATATCTGTGCAAAATAAAAACTGGAAACCCCAACTGAACTGCACCACAAGGGGCAGGTGATATGTCACGGCCTACCAACTGGACAGCCCAGGACGAGACAACCGGAAATATAAAAGCCATATAACATATCCAACAACAATAGAAATCAAATCAAATTCAACAAACATAACTCAACCATCTATTACGTAGAAAAGGCAGAAAACTCTTCCCAAGAAAACCCCAAAACACTAACATAGAACCTTAAGAAAACAACTAACATAGTAATAAGAATAGAACAAAAAAAACATACCAACAGACTATCTATCTAACACCAACACTACAGCTGGCCAGCATTGAAAACAAGCCTGGGTACCCGGGCTTACATGCTATGGACAGTATAAATACAGCCTCAATATAAAAACAACAACAAAAACAACGGGGTGGGTGTCTAATTTTGACCATCCTGATATGCCCTTAGCTATTGCTAGGATGTAAAACCCAAACAAACAAACGTAGCTTTACATCGAGTGCCGTATTTACCTATAGGCTTGGCAGGCTGAAGGCTAAGGCCTCACAATCTAGGGGAGGCTGTGGCCGAGGTGTGTAATATTGTTGACATTGTCGCAGCCGTTAGGAGGGGCCTCACAAGTGGAATAGCGGAGGGCCTCTCTTCATCTAAATCCGGCACTGGTAGCGTAATATTTGAATGGACCGGAAGTGATATTTTATTCAGCGACTAAAGCGCTTTGTTCAGTGCCGCGTCTCTGGGCGCTCAGCCATGCTGCATTAGGCATGCATTGCACCATCAATTCTTAAGGACTCCATTTTCAGTGCCATATGGGGTGGACAATCGTCTTAGCATAATGGTACCTGTACTATTTGACTGGTACTATTTCAATTGAGGTTAGTTGCGATAATAACCAATAACAGAAGAAAAGAGAAGAAATTAGTCCATATATATATTTTCTTATTTAAATATTAAATCCAAAATGAATTATTACAAATTTGGTTTTCTAATTAACAAATAAATATAATATTAGGATCCATATTTAATACCTTGAGTCGATGTATTACACATATCCAGTACTGTTATTATTTGCCAATAACACAATTTGATGAAGCATGAAATCTAGGCAATTCTGTTTCAGGTTGTTTCTTTGAACTGTGTTACTCTTGTGGGAAGCTCCAAAGAAAGATAAGACCTCAATATTCCCTTCTGTGTACTCACCAATGCGTAATAACCGCGCCAGGATCTAAGTTGGATATGTTTGATCAAATCTAGATAAGTGCAATAGTTTAGCACAGCTGATGTTTTCAACCAGACTATTCGACTTAAGGACACTATTCTATTATAGTTCACATCTCTACACGATGTAGAAGCAGATCACAACAACATAATGGCAACGAATGGTATTCCAGCTTTATTTCTGTAATGGCGCCATGGGGCAATATTTTACACGACAAGTCATGCTGAAATTATGATGCATTATTTACACCGCTGACAATGACACGCATACACCAACCGATTCCTGCGACATGCTTCAATGCACATGAATAAATACACCAGCCGACACATTGACATATCCTGGTCCCCCCGAATATCTTTCACCAAATTAAATCACTTGCAAAATGTGCGCTTAATCATACATGGTGCTCGGTATTGCCAGGATAATATCAGTCCTGGTTGGATTACTCAGTACCAGGATACTGTGGGATATTAGGTCCTGGTGCCGACGGCACTGTTCCCCAGGAGGGCAGTACTATAAATCCACTGTCGTGCGGGTGATGGAAATGGGAAACATTGCGCCCAGAGTAGGACTCGAACCTACACCTCTTACATTCCGGGCTAGTGTGCTAACCATCACACCACCTAGGCGCCCTGATGTCATCACCCAATTCATGTCGACCTGTCTATGTGGCTCCTTGCCTGAGAGGTCGGCGCAGTCTACTCAGCATTCCCGTGCGGAAAATCGGGAGTTCGATTCCCAGCCGAGTCAAAGCAATTACTTATAAAGATTGATACCTGTCGCTACCTAGCATGGTGCTTGACATCAATAGGATAGTACCTTGACTAGTTAGCACAGTATCAGAATAATGTGACTGCGCAGGATATCGGGTAATGGTGCAGGAGACCTGGTCTCCCAATAAGGCAGCACTATGAAGTCACCAAGAGTGTGCACTGTTACAATTAAGTTGGTACCCATACTGATATGACCGGAGATGTTTCTAGGATGCAAAACAACAACAAACAAACAAACCTCAGGTGTTGCTAGGGTGTATAATTGCCCCGATCAGCTGGTGCCTGAGTGCATGAAGCCGACGCTGAAGGCAGAGTGCCTGCTGGCGGTGGCAGCTCCGAATCCTGCTGGGACCAGCGGGACGCCGCGCCGGTAAATCAGATTTAATTGGATGCTCACCGGAAGTGCATTCATAATATATCAATTTGACGCCGGGGGTGTGGCGCGCAGATCGGCCAGCGTAGATCAGGGCGCAGTGAGGGTGGACTGGTAGCATAGATCAAGGTGCATTGTGGGTGGACTGGTAGCATATATCAATATGCACAGATAGGCCAGCGTAGATCAAGGTGCATTGTGGGTGAACTGGTAGCATAGATCAATGCACGCAGATCAGCCAGCGTAGATTAAGGTGTACGATGGGTGGAATGGTAGTATAGATCAATGCACGCACATCGATCAGCGTAGATTAAGGTGCATTGTGGGTGGACTGGTAGCATAGATCAATGCACGCAGATCGGTCAGCATAAAGGTGCATTGTGGGTGGACTGGGAGCGTAGATCAATGCACGCAGATCGGTCAGCGTAGATTAAGGCGCACTGTAGGTGGACTGGTAACATAGATCAAGGCACGCAGATCGGTCAGCATAGATTAAGGTGCATTGTGGGTGGTCTTGTAGCATAGATCAATCTCCGCAGATCGGCCAGCGTAGATTAAGGTGTACCGTGGGTGGACCGGTAACCACTGGTAACCAGCTGGTCACTTAGCTTCTTGCGTAAAACGTTTTGAGACACTTGGATACGGACTATTGTGGTCAGTGTTGTACTCCAACAAGCTCTCCAGCATTGGTCGTAATGCTCGCATTCCGGTTGATGCGAGGCGAGGGAGGACGCCACCCCCCTCTCTCTCTCTCTCTCCCCCCCCCCCTCCTCCGTCCTCCAGCCGCTCTCTCGCGGCGCTCAATGCTTCCGATGCTCCCCCCTCGCCGTCCCTTATTACCGAACGCCTCCACCAGCCTCTCCTCCGGCAACTCGCCCTCCTGCCTCCCCCAACACACTCCGCTCCTCCCCACCCTCTTTTTCTTTGGCCTCACACTCTCTACACGCCGCACCATGCCTAAAGGACGAGCCGGGAGGCGCGCCGCCTGCAGGGAGGCACAGCGCACCTCCGAGGCGGGATCGACCGGATCGACACACTCATCCACGCCCTCCTCGCCCCCTCAGGCCGCCCCTCTCCCGAGGACTGCCCCCGGCGACCCCCCCATCGGAATGGGGACGCACCATGCAGGCGACTCTACTCGACACAGTCGCGGCCATGGAACGCATGACCGCGAGGCTCGACATAATCGACGCCCGGGACCAGTGCGGAGCCGCGCCCCACCACGCCCCCGCCGCGGCCGCCGCGCCCCCGCCGGCGCTGCCTCAGCACATCGACGCCCCCCGCACGCCCCGCCACACCGTGGGGGGGGGGGGGCCCACCCGCCTCCGCCGCCCCTGCCGGCGGCCCCGGGGGCCATTCATCCCGACTACATCCGCTTCACCAGGGGAGGGGCATTCACCTCTCAGACCTCGGAGGCCCCGCCCCCTCTCCACTACCACGACGCCCACGCCCACTCGGCCACATCCGCTGCAGACGCCGTACGGAAAATACTCGACTCAGCCGACACACACAACGCCGGTCGACGGAAAGGTATTTCCCCCCATTACATCTTTCCCTGTGACCTCATAGAGCGGGGGGCGGAGAGGAAGGCGGTGAAGCGAGGGGAGGCCACCAAGGACGAGTACACCCTCGCCCTCCGCATGCTGGAGGCCCACCCTGCCTTCCCCGCCCACTCCCTTCCCGGACTCAGCCACCACGCCCTCACCATTCACCGAGACAATCTCGTCCACCCCTGGGCTACCGTCCGCCGTTATTCTGAGACGGTATTCACATGGATCGCGGACGGTAGGCTCCCACACGGCTGGCATGACCCCGCCGCCATCAACATGCTCTGGATGGAGGCCCTCACCACACCCACAGCCGCCCTCCCCATCCCCGCCTGCTCCTCCGACCTGCCCCGCCCCGCCCCCAGACCCCTCCTCCCCCGCCCCCAGACCGACACCAGGATTCCCTACCTCCGGGAATCCCACGGCGCCCCCTGCTCCTCCTGGAACCATGACCCCGCCTCCTGCGACCGGGCAGGCGCCAGCGAGACACATGGGGAGGGGGCGTCGAGGTATCGACACGCTTGCGCATACTGTGCCAATGTTAGAAAGTTCCTCACCATGCATTCCGAGGTCGTATGCAATAGCAAAAGAACCCGGGAGCGGGGGGGCCCTGCCCCCTCGGCGGATTTTTAGTCCGCCGCCCCCTCCAGCCCGGCCCGGAGGGACCCAGCCGGCCCCACCCACCCCCCCACGCCGACCCACGCACACCCACAACCGACCACCCTCACATCTCACCGCCCCTTGACTTCCCGCCCTCTCACATCTCGCCGCCCCCTCACATCTCGCCGCCCCCTCACATCCCGCCGCCCGCCCGGCCCGCCCGCGCCCTGACCGCAGAGCACCCAACCGCTCACACCACACCAGGCTTCAAAGCCCCCCCCTGGCCGCCACCCGCCGCGCCCCAACAGACCCTCCCTCACACTGCCACCCTGCACCCAACCGCCACTGCTCTCTCATCTCCGGCCTCCCCCCGCCTCGGCCTCACCACAGGCCCCGCCGTCTCTCTCTCATCTCTACCGACCAGCCCCACGCCGCCCGCCTCGGTCCCTCCCCAACCCTCCCCCCCTCCCCGCCCCCCCACACCCTCCCCCGCCGACACAGCCTACCTCACCCTCCTCCCGTCCTCCCCCCTGACCCCGACCCCCCCCACCCCCCCCACCTCCCCCACCTCCTTCGCCACCCCCCTATAACTCTCTCCTACCCGCTCCTCCTCCCCCCTCCCCCCCCCCCCCCACCACGACCTCAGCGAGCACATCTCTGACGTGGTTCAACCCCATATCCAAGACACCCTCCCCGCCGCCCCTTCCTGCGGCCCCTCCCCCCACCAATACCGCCCCACCCTCCTCGCCATCTGGCCCCATGCATCTAAGGAAGCCTGGGCCCGCTACCCCACCTTCACCCGCGCATACACCGCCCTCAGGGAAGCGGCTCTCCCTAATTTTGTGGCCGCCCGCATTCCCCTCCCCTCTGGCCTCCACATCCCCGCCTGGCGTGACCGCCTCCGCGACTACCCCGACCCCGCCCTCCTCGACCTCCTCGAGTTCGGTTTCCCCGCCAACTTCTCCGCCTCTTCCCCCCCCCGCCCAACCTTCACCAACCACCGCGAGGCCCCTGACCACGCCCCCCACATAGAGGCCTTTATAAACACCGAGCTCGCCCTCGGCGCCCTCGCGGGCCCCTTCACCATCCCCCCCTTCACCCCCTGGACCCAGGTCTCCCCCATGATGACCCGCCCCAAATCCGACCCGGGCAAGAGGCGGGTCATCGTCGACCTCTCCTTTCCCCCCGGCGCCAGCGTCAATGCCGGCATCCCTCGCCGGGAATACCTCGGGAAACCCCACTCCTACACCCTCCCCTCAGTCGCTGACCTCGGGCGCCGCCTCACGGGCGAGGGCTCCGGCGCATACCTCTGGTCCGCCGACATCTCCCGCGCATACCGGCAACTCCGCGCCGACCCCCTCGCCTGCCCCTTATACGGCATCACCCTCAACCAGAGGGTATACATTGACCTCGCCCTTCCCTTTGGTTGCCGCTCCTCGGGCGCGGCCTGCGTCGGTGTGACCGTCGCCTGGATCATGAGGCGCGACGGCTTCCACACACTAGTATACGTCGACGACTTTGTCGGGTGCGAGGCCTCCTACCTCAGGGCCTGCCAGGCCTTCGACGCCTTCCTCGCCCTCGCTGCAATCCCTCGGGCTCGACGTGGCGCCCGGGAAGTGCCACCCCCCCGCTGTCCGCCTCACCTGGCTAGGCTTCGCCCTCGACAGCGAGGCAATGACGGTTCGCATCGCCCCCGACAAAGTCGACGACCTCGTCCTCTCATGCGAGGCCCGCCTCACCTGCCCTGCCATAACTCGACGCGAGCTCCAGAGCCTCCTCAGGCGCTTGAACCACGTGGGCAGTTGTGTGCTCCCCGCCCGGAGGTTCATGAGTCGCCTCCTCGGGGCGCTCCGCCGCTGCTTCGGCTGCGCCTCGCTCACCCTCGACGACGACGCCCACCGGGACCTGAGGTGGTTCGCCCTCTACGGCCGGGCCTCCAACGGCCTCCACCTCCTCCGCGCGTCGGCAGGGCGCGTCCACATCATAGAGTGCGACTCCTGCCTCATGGGCAGGGGCGCCTACTCCGCCACCCACTGCTACGCCCGAGGGTACACCCTCGACTTCCGGGCGCGGTTCCCCGACATCCACGAGTTGGAGGCCGTCAACCTCGTCGTTGCACTGCGCGCCCTCATCCCTGAGGACGTGGCGGGGGCCACCATCGTGATCAACACTGATAACATGGCCTCCGCCGCCTCCCTCACCTCGGGCCGCGCCCGCGATGCTACCCTCGGGACCTGCGCTCGGGAGCTCTGGCTCCTCGCGGCGACCCGATGTTTCACCCTCACCATTCTCCATAAGCCCGGGGCCGAGCTCGTCCTCGCCGACGCCCTCAGCCGCGCCCACCTCGACGGACCCTGGGCCGAGGTGGCCCGCGCCGGCGTCGCCCGCCTCGGGCTCCGCAGCATATCGCCCTCACATGACGCTTTCCCCTTTAACCCCGGCCTCTGATGCAGGTTTTCCCCCCGGCCGAGGTGGAGGACATCACCCGCCTGCGCCTCGCTTCCGTGGCCCCCTCGAAATGGAGGAACCGCCGATGCCAGGCCCGCGACTATGGCAGCTACTGTGTGGCCCGAGGGCTCGCCCCCCTCGCCCCCACCGACTTCCAGATCGCCGGCTACACTGCCTACCTGTACGCCCGTGGCCTTGCCCTAGCCTCCATCAGGAACGCCCTGTCCGGGGTGCGCACCTGGACCGGGGCGGCCGGAGGGTCAACCACCGCCTTCGACTCTGCCCTCGCCAAGGACGTTTGCCGAGGTGCCGAGCGCGCCTCGACCCACGCCCCTCGCCAGGCGCCCCCTCTGACGCCTCCTCTGCTCGCCCTCGTCATCTCTCACCTCGCCCTCGCGGGAGCGGCCTCGCTCGCCCCTCGGGCCGCCCTCCTCCTCGGGTACTTTGGCATGCTGCGCCAGTCCAACCTGCTGTCGCCGAGTCCCGAGGGCTGGGGGGGGGCCCCACACCATCACCCGCGGCGACGTCGCCCCCGCCCCGGCGGCCTCCGGGTCACGGTCAGGACTTCAAAGACCATATCCGGGCCCTCGGGCGCCGTCGCCCTCTTCATCCCCCTCTGCCCTCTGGCCACCTGGAACGCGGCCACCTGGAACCTGGAACGCGGCCACCCGGCAGTCCCCCGCGCCTCCCGACGCCCCGGCGTTCATCATGCCCTCCGGTCGCCCCCTCGACCCGCGCACACTCACTGCCCTCATGCGAGGCGCCCTTCACGCCCGAGGTGTTCCGGGGGCCGAGGCCTTCACCCTCCACAGCCTCCGCCGGGGCGCCGCCCAGGCCTGCCATGCCGCCGGAGTCGACATCTCCGACATCATGGCCCAAGGGACCTGGACCTCTGAGGCGGTCCACGCTTACGTCCCCCGCCTCGCCCCCTCGGCGGCCCCTCGAGCCCTCTCCTCTCTCTTGGTTGAGGGCTCCTCGGGCCCACCTCCCGCCAACTACTGACATTACCTCATTTGACACTTTATGATAACACTGACATTTGATGCTCTCATCATGAGCATGCATCATACATGATATTAAATTTTACCTTTACCTATATCGCTGATTTATTACACCTCACATTCATTGTATGTTCATGAAAAGCCTCGGGCATTTCTCAATAAAATGCCCTCTTATTCCACTCTCGCCTCCTCGTTCTTACTCGCCGCGCATCGGTCGTAATGCTCGCATTGCGGTTGATGCGAGGCGAGGGAGGACGCCCCCCCCCTCTCTCTCCCTCCTCTCTGTCCTCCAGCCGCTGACTCTTACATAACCCCCCCCTCTCTCTCCTTCCCTTATAACCGCCTCCAGCCTCTCCTCGGGCCACTCGCCCTCCTGCCTCCACACACTTTTTTTTTTGTTTTTGTGCTTGTTTTGACTAGTTTGTGATTCTGCCATAACGTATAAGCTCCCGTGAGGGTGCTTGTTTTCAACGCTGGACAGCTGTGGTACTAGATTGGTCTGGTCCCGCACTCAGGAGTCTTTACCTCCTGAGTGCGGGACCAGACCATTCTCGGGCCAACCTTTGCGGTTTTGGGTGTTAGTAGTTTCTATATTAGTTTTTTTTATAATTTTCAAGTTTTTTTCCTAACCTGTATATGATAACTTAGCCTACTATGTACATCTACGCAGATGAAATACAGGCCTGTGGGAGAGGATCCCATCCCATTGTGGTTTGTTACAGCACCTTTCCCCTTGGCCTGTCCCTTAGATAGTAACAGCCTTGTCCAGAACTCCCCTGACATTCGGACTGCGACTTGGTGGGATGGCTGGTTGATGGTGAGCCATTTTGTATTTCAGGGTGATTTCGGATGCCTGACCGTGCGCACCCTGTTCTGTTTGGTTGTGTTTGTGCCAATTCACATACACAGTCGGACTGACCGCCCTATGGTGATAGTCATTTCGAATTCCTTAGTACTTTTATAGGGCTAGTTTCCGTATTTTGTAATATCCCCCTACTACCATCTTTTCTGGCCGGTCTTTTGCTTTTTGTGCCAGAACACAGCAAGCAGTGACTGCGCCCAAGATCAGGTGAGATATTGTTTTTTTTAGTAGGTGGTTGTGTATTATGTTTTCTTTAAGGACCTTTTATAGTGGTCCATGCTTTTGATTGCCCGTTGTTGTGTGGGTTGATTATTCCAGGCATGTGCCGCCATGGCAAATACACTTCTCTCATAAATTTTGGTGTTACTTATTGCTGTCAGTAGCACTGGGGCTGCCATTTGCCTGGTGTCCCTACGGGGGTTTGCTGTGTAGCCTGGTTTTGTGGTGTAATGGTGTGCCAGTATTTTGAGGTGCGTTTCCCTTCTACTTGTTAGTAGTGTTGCATTGCATTTTTTGTGTAATTCGATTGTGGGATATCTTTTGTTCACCTGAAGGCATACTTTGAGGGCTCTATTTTGTAGCACCTGTAGTTTGTTTAATAGTTTAGTAGTTCCTCCCATGTATACTACATCGCCATAGTCAAAGTAGGGGAGGATCATGCCTTTATATATTTTAATTGCCATGCTTTCAGTCATGTAGTATCTCAGTTTAGCCAGTAGCCATATTTTATGGTTTACTTTTTTGATAGTATTTGTTATGCAGAGGTCATAATTTAGGTGTCTGTCTAGATCCACTCCCAGATATCGGTAATTGTCTACTTGTTCTAGTTCGGTGTTTCCCAGAAGACACTTTATTTTCTCATTACTTGTTAGCCTGGTACCAAATAGTACTGTTTTTGACTTGCTGTTGTTTATGGTTATCCTATTTAGTTGGCACCACTCGATTAGTTTTGTTAGTGTTAGATTCAGTTTCATTTCTATTTCTTCGGTTGTTTTGCCTGCAGCATATACCACGGTGTTATCTGCATATAGTTGGATGTTTTCAATTTCTAGCCAGTTGTTTAGATCGTTAATATATATAAGGAAGAGAAGTGGCCCCAGGACTGACCCTTGGGGTACTCCGCAAGTTATCTTTTCCTCATTGGATATGGATCCATTTACTGTGGTGCATTGCTTTCTGTTTTCTAGATAGCTCGCTAGCCATTTTTCTGTTACTCCCGTTATTCCCATTTGGGTTAGTTTGCTCCTTAGGATAGGGTGGTCCACCATGTCAAACGCTTTGCTGAAGTCTATGAACGCTGCACCCACTAGGTTCTTTTTATTGATACTGTTTGCAATATCAGTTATTAAGTTAGCAATTGTTTTTATTGTCGAGTGGTATTTTCTGAAACCGCCCTGTTTGCTGTTTAATATTGTGTGTTCGTTTAGGTGGTCCACAATATGTCTATGCATTATTTTTTCCATTAGTTTACCAGGCAGTGGGAGTATGGAGATCGGTCTATAGTTTCCCAGTACCTGTTTATCCCCTCCTTTGTGGAGCGGTGTTACTTTGGCTAGTTTCCAGCAGTCCACATATGTACCTTCTGTGAACGATTTGTTGTATAGCTCACATATAACATCTGGGATGCATCCGAATGCATCTTTCAATACTATACTCGAGGTATTTTCAATGCCCGAAGGCTTGTTGCAATCAATTGATTTTATGAGCTCACTTATCTCTTTTATTGTGGTTGTGCAATCTCCAATGTCTGTGTTTAATTGTTGCGCTTTCGTGGTCCAGTTTGTGTTGAATTGTTTGGATAGTTTATTGCCTATGGTTGAAAAATGTTTCTTCATTATATTAGCAGTATCGTTGTTGCTGATTTCCACCCCCTCGTTGTTGTAAAGGGTAATCCATTCTTTATTTTTATTATTTGGTATTAGTATTTTCACATTGTTCCAGAATTTGTGTGAGTTTTTTCCCCATTGCTGGTCTTGTTTGACAATGTACCGTCTTTTGGCTTTTCTCACTGATTTCTGGCTACGATTTCTTGCTTTGTGGCAGTTTTCTATGTCTAGTAGTCGCTCGCTTGCTTTGGCTAATTTGCCTGTTTTATATTTGTCCATAATTAGGTTGATTAATTCTGGGGTTACCCATGGGTCTTGGTTGTTTTTGATTTTAAGTTTTTTTATTGGGCAGGTAGTGTCCGGATGCTTTCTGACTTCCCCAATGATATAGTTCCATTGGTCATTTACACCTATCTTAGTTGGAAATGGCAATTTAATTTTCTCTTTCAGATGAGTTTCTAGTGCCTCTTTTGTGTAGTTTTTGTATGATCTACGCATACGGGGAGTAGTTTTGTTTTTTGTTTTTATTTTCTTTCTAGTAACATATATCAATTCATGATCGCTAATGCCCCAGTTTCTTGTTCCTGAGGTGTGGGTATGATTTGAATCTGTTATTATTAGGTCTATTATCGAGCTGTTTTCTCCAAGCCTTGTTAGCTCACTCATTTTTTGTTTTAACCCTCTGCCTTTGATTAAGTGAGTGTTTGTTTTTGTTGTTTGTTTTGTAGTTTATGTTGAAATCCCCTAGTACGAATATCTCCGCCTTCGTCAGTTTCGACACACTTTCTAGGGATGTCTCCAGTTGTGCGATGAAGTCTTCGATGTTTCCATTTGGCGGTCTATATAGACTCCCTACAGCTATATTAGCTTGTTTTTCATTTTTTATGAGTGTCCATAGTAGTTCAATATTTGTGTCTGATCTGTTTGCTTCTTGTAATGGCTTATGTTCGGAGTTTAGGTATTTGTTGGTGTATATTGCAACTCCTCCACCCCTCTTTTGAATTTGTGCATTGGTC
>CM059192.1:2821773-2982368 GCA_030323885.1 Branchipolynoe longqiensis | reverse complement strand
TGTTACTGTAATACCTGCTAGTAGATCATGAATGTTACAGTATAGTGTACTGGACCTTTATGTCATAGTGGGTCTGTTACTGTAATACCTGCTAGTAGATCATGCTTGTTACAGTATAGTGTACTGGACCTTTACGTCATAGTGGGTATGTTACTGTAATACCTGCTAGTAGATCATGAATGTTACAGTATAGTGTACTGGACCTTTACGTCATAGTGGGTATGTTACTGTAATACCTGCTAGTAGATCATGAATGTTACAGTATAGTGTACTGGACCTTTACGTCATAGTGGGTCTGTTACTGTAATACCTGCTAGTAGATCATGAATGTTACAGTATAGTGTACTGACCTTTACGTCATAGTGGGTCTGTTACTGTAATACCTGCTAGTAGATCATGAATGTTACAGTATAGTGTACTGGACCTTTACGTCATAGTGGGTCTGTTACTGTAATACCTGCTAGTAGATCATGAATGTTACAGTATAGTGTACTGGACCTTTATGTCATAGTGGGTATGTTACTGTAATACCTGCTAGTAGATCATGAATGTTACAGTATAGTGTACTGGACCTTTACGTCATAGTGGGTCTGTTACTGTAATACCTGCTAGTAGATCATGAATGTTACAGTATAGTGTACTGGACCTTTACGCCATAGTGGGTCTGTTACTGTAATACCTGCTAGTAGATCATGAATGTTACAGTATAGTGTACTGGACCTTTACGTCATAGTGGGTCTGTTACTGTAATACCTGCTAGTAGATCATGAATGTTACAGTATAGTGTACTGGACCTTTACGTCATAGTGGGTCTGTTACTGTAATACCTGCTAGTAGATCATGAATGTTACAGTATAGTGTACTGGACCTTTACGTCATAGTGGGTCTGTTACTGTAATACCTGCTAGTAGATCATGAATGTTACAGTATAGTGTACTGGACCTTTATGTCATAGTGGGTATGTTACTGTAATACCTGCTAGTAGATCATGAATGTTACAGTATAGTGTACTGGACCTTTATGTCATAGTGGGTATGTTACTGTAATACCTGCTAGTAGATCATGAATGTTACAGTATAGTGTACTGGACCTTTACGTCATAGTGGGTCTGTTACTGTAATACCTGCTAGTAGATCATGAATGTTACAGTATAGTGTACTGACCTTTACGTCATAGTGGGTCTGTTACTGTAATACCTGCTAGTAGATCATGAATGTTACAGTATAGTGTACTGGACCTTTACGTCATAGTGGGTCTGTTACTGTAATACCTGCTAGTAGATCATGAATGTTACAGTATAGTGTACTGGACCTTTACGTCATAGTGGGTCTGTTACTGTAATACCTGCTAGTAGATCATGAATGTTACAGTATAGTGTACTGGACCTTTACGTCATAGTGGGTCTGTTACTGTAATACCTGCTAGTAGATCATGAATGTTACAGTATAGTGTACTGGACCTTTACGTCATAGTGGGTATGTTACTGTAATACCTGCTAGTAGATCATGAATGTTACAGTATAGTGTACTGGACCTTTACGTCATAGTGGGTCTGTTACTGTAATACCTGCTAGTAGATCATGAATGTTACAGTATAGTGTACTGGACCTTTACGTCATAGTGGGTCTGTTACTGTAATACCTGCTAGTAGATCATGAATGTTACAGTATAGTGTACTGGACCTTTACGTCATAGTGGGTCTGTTACTGTAATACCTGCTAGTAGATCATGCTTGTTACAGTATAGTGTACTGGACCTTTACGTCATAGTGGGTCTGTTACTGTAATACCTGCTAGTAGATCATGAATGTTACAGTATAGTGTACTGGACCTTTATGTCATAGTGGGTATGTTACGGTAATACCTGCTAGTAGATCATGCTTGTTGCAGTATAGTGTACTGGACCTTTACGTCATAGTGGGTCTGTTACTGTAATACCTGCTAGTAGATCATGAATGTTACAGTATAGTGTACTGGACCTTTATGTCATAGTGGGTATGTTACTGTAATACCTGCTAGTAGATCATGAATGTTACAGTATAGTGTACTGGACCTTTACGTCATAGTGGGTCTGTTACTGTAATACCTGCTAGTAGATCATGAATGTTACAGTATAGTGTACTGGACCTTTATGTCATAGTGGGTATGTTACTGTAATACCTGCTAGTAGATCATGAATGTTACAGTATAGTGTACTGGACCTTTACGCCATAGTGGGTCTGTTACTGTAATACCTGCTAGTAGATCATGAATGTTACAGTATAGTGTACTGGACCTTTACGTCATAGTGGGTCTGTTACTGTAATACCTGCTAGTAGATCATGAATGTTACAGTATAGTGTACTGGACCTTTACGTCATAGTGGGTCTGTTACTGTAATACCTGCTAGTAGATCATGAATGTTACAGTATAGTGTACTGGACCTTTACGTCATAGTGGGTCTGTTACTGTAATACCTGCTAGTAGATCATGAATGTTACAGTATAGTGTACTGGACCTTTACGTCATAGTGGGTCTGTTACTGTAATACCTGCTAGTAGATCATGAATGTTACAGTATAGTGTACTGGACCTTTATGTCATAGTGGGTATGTTACTGTAATACCTGCTAGTAGATCATGAATGTTACAGTATAGTGTACTGGACCTTTACGTCATAGTGGGTATGTTACTGTAATACCTGCTAGTAGATCATGAATGTTACAGTATAGTGTACTGGACCTTTACGTCATAGTGGGTCTGTTACTGTAATACCTGCTAGTAGATCATGAATGTTACAGTATAGTGTACTGACCTTTACGTCATAGTGGGTATGTTACTGTAATACCTGCTAGTAGATCATGAATGTTACAGTATAGTGTACTGGACCTTTACGTCATAGTGGGTATGTTACTGTAATACCTGCTAGTAGATCATGAATGTTACAGTATAGTGTACTGGACCTTTACGTCATAGTGGGTATGTTACTGTAATACCTGCTAGTAGATCATGAATGTTACAGTATAGTGTACTGGACCTTTACGTCATAGTGGGTATGTTACTGTAATACCTGCTAGTAGATCATGAATGTTACAGTATAGTGTACTGGACCTTTATGTCATAGTGGGTATGTTACTGTAATACCTGCTAGTAGATCATGAATGTTACAGTATAGTGTACTGGACCTTTATGTCATAGTGGGTATGTTACTGTAATACCTGCTAGTAGATCATGAATGTTACAGTATAGTGTACTGGACCTTTATGTCATAGTGGGTATGTTACTGTAATACCTGCTAGTAGATCATGAATGTTACAGTATAGTGTACTGGACCTTTATGTCATAGTGGGTATGTTACTGTAATACCTGCTAGTAGATCATGAATGTTACAGTACACAGTACAGGACACTTAAATCAACAGACCATGGGCCCGACTTTGAATGGTCGATTTAGGGAGGTGGTCGGCTTAGGGACTTCTTTATCATTGCAATGGGCAATCATTTGGGACCCAAATGAAGCGATCGATATCGGGGAGTGGTCTATCTGTGGAGCTGATCGAGTAGATAGGTTTTACTGTATATCTGCATATATATCGCGTTGGTGTTTGGCTCATGTTATCAAGCGTAGTAATTAGGAAATGGTAGGACATCTTCCACCCTACCCCGCAGCCCCACTTCCCCACACACGGCTGGGTGTGTGTGAACCGCTCTTCCTTTAGTGAGTACCCCCCCCCCCCCCCCCCCCCATTATCCCTCCTCAATTAGCGGGGAGGGGCGGTAGAGGCCTGTGTAATACCCCAGTCACACGAGGCCTGTGTTCGCTAACGATCGATTTGCGACGTCAAAACATCCTCCTTGCGCCCTCCTTACGCCCTGATTGAGTGCTGTCACCACGAGGACGCCAACCTCTCGGCGTCCATTTCGGGAATTTAGGACGCAAGGAGGTTGCTGCTGCTGCATGTGCAACCTCCTTGCGCCCTGTTCCGGCGGCGCCATTCAAAATAGTTGGCGCCCTGGCGCCGCCCTGGCGCCGCCCTGGCGCCGCCCTGGCGCCGCCCTGGCGCCGCCCTGGCGCCGCCCTGGCGCCGCCCTGGCGCCGCCCTGGCGCCGCCCTGGCGCCACCCTGGCGCCGCCCTGGCGCCGCCCTGGCGCCGCCCTGGCGCCGCCCTGGCACCGCCCTGGCGCCGCCCTGGCACCGCCCTGGGTCGGCGATCTGGCGCCGATCTGGCGCCGATCTGACACTGACCTAGCGGTGCCAAAATATGCAATGCCATGCTCACTGGGTGGTAGGCACTATGGCGCTGCCCTGGCGCTGCCCTGGCACTGCCCTGATGCTGCCCTGGTGCCGCCCTGGCCCTGGTACGGTGACAGCCGGCGCCGCCCTGGGGCCACCCTGGCGCCGATCTGGCGCCGATCTGGTGCCGATCTGGCGCCGATCTGGCGCTGATCTGGCACCGCCCTCACACGGCCCTCGCGCCGCCCTGGCGCCGCCCTGGCGCCGACCACGTAATTGAATCAATGTATCGAATGGGACGCTGGGAGGTTGGCGACCTTTTGGGCCTAAGGAGGTTGGCGGCGAACGCTGGTTCTCGTGTGACTGGGGTATTACCCATACTTCAAATTGTCAGGGGCAATTACATGCATAATTGTCCGTGATGTTCGCAACATGGGTAATTTGACATTCGGATACAGCCATAGCCTCTAGCACTAAGAAGGCCTTATGCTGCCACCTATCATGAACCGGCCACACTGCCTTAAGCTTTGGACACTAGCGCCGCCTATATTCACTTTCTTAATACGAAACTCAGTTACGTAACTAATGATATGGAACTGCCACCTATGTACAAATTTCTGAACTAAATTGCCGTCGTTGCCTATATAAGGCCAGGTTTGGCACTGAGAGCTCACATCGACACGGGCACGAGGAGGACACTGACTGAGCCTTAAAATTGCCACTCGCTCAGCCCTACGTGACATTTAAGGGCTAGCGTTAAAAGATTCTTGACCTTACTGTGATGGAACATGTTGTTATTTGAATTGAACTTTCTGATGATCAACACGTGTACTCATGCTTAAGAAATTAAACCCAACTTTATACTACTTGCTGTGTCATTGTCAAATTATATCTAATATATATGGTACAAGTAGGGGCACTCAAAGTGGCCGTCGGAGAGTGCTCAGTCACACAAATATTTCTGTTAGTTAGCACAGACTCGCGCGTGTCAGCACCTGGCAGCAGAGGCGCCACACCATGGCCGACTGGCGAGCAGCCGATATCCGTGTCTGGCGCTGATTAAACTAACAAAATAATTGCAGAATTATCTGCCGGGGTCCAACAACGCACATTATCGGAAATTCCCCGTGTTATTCTTGGATTTTCATCCCTGACCCATGTCGCACTCCGAGCGGCTGTTCCTCAATCCTTAGTACATGCAATTCGTTTATGGACTGTCGCGGCACACTTGGCGCACCAGTGCCCATAAGGAGATTCAGCAGCGGGAACAGGACAGCCTGCCTGCTTGTTGTGCGCACAGCACGGCCTCTTACCGTCCTTCATGAAGACACTGCCGGTGTCTAGAGGTGGAGAGGTTGACCTATGCCCGGTATGCACCTCCAGTATAAAACCTAAAACTGCCCGTTTCGCAACTAAGTTAGAGTTTTAGTCGGTTTGAGTCTTTAGGTTTGTGACCCCCTAACACACCTGAGCCTTCCGATTCGCGACTTAAAACTCAGTTTTAGGGCTTAAGTATAAGATTTAAAAAATGAATCGGGCAGTTTTAGGTTTTATATGGGAGGTGTGTACTGGGCATTAGTCGGGAAACGGGATGGGCTGGGTTGTGACAGGTCGCATCGGGCAGTCAGTTTTAGCACGTGAATCATATACGGTATGTACCAGGCTTTACGTGTTCGCATGTTCTCAAATGAATAATGGTCTAACGAGTGCTCCTGCACACCTGTGCTAAATGCCTTAAAGCCAACTTTCACTGCTTCACTTCGGACTGCTGTGTCGTATCCCACATGGGCCGAATAGAGAAATTTGTCACAAAATGAACAAGGGCAGAGTGTTAGAGGTTGAGTAGTAATGTTGAATCTCTGGCTAGAGATTATCAGGCTTTGCATAACAAAAGAACGACATTCCTCCTGTGTGACTGACTCTGGGGGCGGGGGCCAGTATCGGTTAAAACCCCCGCCCAGGGGAGGGGGGGAACTTCACCAGGGTATGCGTTCGGTTAGGAGGATACTAAATAATATATAATAAACATGTATTCCTCTCCCCGTATTAATACTTGTATATTGCGTTACGGAGCCGAGGCCTGGAGAGTGTACAGACGACAGGTGAAAAAGCTGCATGCCTTCATAATGCGACATCTGCATTCAATCATGAGGCTAACATGGAACGACAAAGTATCAAATAACGAAATACTCAAACGGACGGGGCTGCCCTCTATGGACGATCTTTTGATCAAAAATAATCTCCAGTGGGCTGGACACCTCATGAGGATGTCATCAGACAGGCTACCAAAGCAGATCCTCTACTCTCAACTGTCTTCTGGTTACAGAAAGAGAGGGCGCCCTCGTCTCCGGTTCAAGGATACCATCAAGAGAAACCTGAAGCTGAGAGACATTAAAACTGACTCACGGACATCACTCTCACAGCAGAGAGCTAAATGGAGAGCGGCAGTCAAGTAATGAAAGCAGTCTTTGTCACATCGCCACCAACAGCACGATGATGATGATGATTGCGTTATAGTGAGTATATCCATATATGTGTATAAATCTTCGGCTGGAGGTATTGTTATTATTATATATTATTATATATTGTACACATCTATTTTCATTATGTACTAGCTTTTTATGTACTAGCTTTTGCTCGAGCCTGCAGGTGACGGTGGCGCCGCCACCGGCAAATCCAGGTACTTATGCGCCAACTGCGCCTGATTCACTCGCTTGGAAAAGTCACCCGATGCGATTCTACACTTGTTAACATCCGGTTGAGGTGAGGGGGGCCGCAGGTGGCGCCACTGATAGTGATGGGTGTTACGGAGTATAACAATATAATAATAATTCCCTTACATATCGCTATACTTGCATAGTGCGTTATACATCACATCTATACGAGAAAGCACCCCTACTTCAAATGGGACACTTTCATTAAAGCTGCAAAGTCCGATGAAAATATAAAATTGTCAAAACCAAAACAATTATCTAGATTTGAACCTACATATACATTAAATACTGATGCACTTATTAAGCATTTGTTGCCACACCGTAGGAAATACTGAGCCAGTTTATCACAGTCTTCTACTGCTTAAGCTTGTGGGTCTCAGAATCGTGGCATGGTTGCCAGAATTAATTTAGCATGTTTACGCTTCAAATATCCCCAAAGGTGACCATTTAAAATTAAAACTTGATTTAAATCTAACGTAAGGTAGATTATAACGTTCAACCTAATATATTTATCTCAGAAAATGATATAAACTCAAAACCATCGGACTAAGCAACATTAAACAAGTACAATCAAGCCGATCATCTGTGTGTGTTGACCTACGTGTGTGCGTTGACGTACTTGTGTGCATTGACCTACTTGTGTGCGTTGCCCTACTTGCATGCGTTGACCTAGTCTTGTCTTGATCTACTCGTGTGTTGACCTACTTGTGGGTTGACCTACTTGTGTGTGTTGACCTAGTCGTGCGTTGATCTACTTGTGTGTGTTGACCTACTTGTGTGTGTTGACCTACTTGTGTCCGTTGACCTACCTGTGACCTGGTTCTCCAGTTGAGCAGCTGTTAACTCCAGTAGGTAAAGCAACCTGTGAAAGTAGTGCCCTCCACGGTGATGCAGGCGCCCCGCACCCTCCTCCACCCGGTCTCTACAACGGTCTCTCCGCTACTGGAGGACTCCCCCACCTCCAGCAGCCCGCCGCCGGCCCGCCTGCAAGCCCTGCCTCCTGTAGGTAGGTGCAGGAAGAGGTGGTTCTGCGTGACGTAGCTCAGGCGGTAGCCTGTCCACCTGTGAAGGTGTCGGTCATCCTATCGATCCTGCTCTGTGGACCCACTTGCAGTTTGGGTTATTTTCCCTTCCAACCAATGTTCCACAACTGGTTCATCAAAGGCTGTGGTATGTGCTGTCCTGTCTATGGGAAAGTGCATAAAACACCCCTTGCTGTTTATCGGAAAGGAGCAGCCTAATCTGGCAGCAGTGGGTTTCCTCCAAAGAAATTTGTCAGAATGGCTATATGTTTGACGTCCAATAGCCGATGATACGAAAATCAATGTGCTCTAGAGGTGTCGTTAAATAAAACAAGCTGTACTTTCTATAGCTAATGGAGGCTCCGTCCCCACACGGTCGTCTCCCTACTCCTCTCTCCCGGCCTCTCCTCCGCCGTCTGAGCTGCTCACTCACAGGGGGGTCGCTGCCCAGCCTCCCGGGGAGATGGCCGAGCTGCTCCTGTGGGTGGTGGCCTGGTAGCGGGACGCTGCCTCCAGTGGGCGGTGGTGGTGGTGTTGATGGTAGTGATACTGATGATGATTGCGATGATTATGGTGGCTGGTGGTTATGATGCTTGGTGATGATCTCCAGGTGCTGTTCAGATAACCTTGATGGCCTAGCTGCTGGTGATGGTGGTGATTAGGACTGCTAGTGCTGGTGGTGACGGTGATTAGGACTGCTCCTGCTGGTGGTGAAGGTGATTAGGACAGCTTATGCTGATTAGGATAGTTTGTGCTGGTGCTGGTGGTGATTAGGACTGCTCATGCTGGTGGTGACGGTGATTAGGACAGCTCGCACTGGTGCTGGTGGTGATTAGGACTGCTCATGCTGGTGGTGACGGTGATTAGGACAACTTGTGTTGGTGCTGGTGGTGATTAGGACTGCCTGTGCTGGTGGTGACAGTGATTAGGACAGCTTGTGCTGGTGCTGGTGGTGATTAGGACTGCTCGTGCTGGTACTGGTGGTGATTATGACTGCTTGTGTTGGTGCTGGTGGTGATTAGGACTGCTTGTTCTGGTAGTGGCAGTGATCAGGATTTCGCTGGTGACTGTGGCGACGGTCATGGTCAAAGTGTGCTAGTGGTGGTAGTGAGAGATGAGGGAACACCAGCCCCTCCTCTCCCCCCCCCCCCACACCCGCGCTGCTTTGGTTGGATGGTTGTTGTAGTCTTACGTCCTTGCAACATCTAAGGTCATATGAGGACGGGGCTGGTTTGCTAAGAGGCGGGCAGGCAGAGTTAGGAGTTCCCTGGAAGCTGGTGGTACTCTGACGGTACACTGACGGTACACTGACGGTTCACTGATGGTACACTGATGGTACACTGATGGTACACTAGTGGTACTCTAGTGGTACTCTGACGGTACCCTAGTGGTACACTGGTGGTACACTGGCGGTGCACTCATTGTACACTGGCGGTACACTGAGGGTACACTGGCAATACACTGAGGGTACACTGGCGGTACACTGATGGTACACTGGCGGTACACTGGTGGTACGTTGGTGGTACACTGGTGTTACACTGGCGGTACATTGCCGGTACACTGGCGGTAGACTGGTGGTACACTGGTGGTACACTGGCGGTACACTGGCGGTACGCTGGTGGTACACTGGTGTTACACTGGCGGTACACTGGCGGTACGCTGACGGTACACTGGAGGTACACTGGCGGTACACTGGTGGTAGACTGGTGGTATACCGGTGGTACACTGGCGGTACTCAGGCGGTACTCCCCGGCCTGGTGGCGACGCTGTGAGGGCTGAGGGGGTCGGATGCTCCCAACACACGCCGCCGTCCGATACTGGGAACCTCGGGTACAAACAAAGCCCGCACCGCACTGCAAAGCCGGGCACCAGTGGAGGGCCTGCCGCAGCGCCACGCCGGGCGAGGCGGGAACTAACGGCACACCGGGAGACGCGCAGATAGGGGCAGGAAGAGGGAGAGGTGGGGCGGGGGCTGGAGATGGTGAGGAAGGGATTGAGGGAGGGAAGACGACGGAGAAAAGGAAAGGAAGGGAGGAGTGAGGGAGGGAAGAGGAAGGAGAAAAGGAAGGGAAGGAGAGCGGTCGGGAAATGGAGGTATGAAAGGAAATGGGAAGGGGGAATGAGGGGGGTTAGGGGAGGAGAGACGTAGATTGAATTGAAGGGGGAAGGATAATCCCTGGTGAGTGCTCGAGCTGGGGGTCTTCATCATCATCATCATGCTGTCGGTCGCGATGCGACAAAGACTGCTTTCATTACTTGACTGTCACTCTCCATTTAGCTCTCTGCTGTGAGAGTGATGTCCATGAGTCGGTCTTAATGTCTCTCAGCTTCAGGTTTCTCTGGATGGTATCCTTGAACCGGAGACGAGGGCGCCCTCTCTTTCTGTAACCAGAAGACAGTTGAGAGTAGAGGATCTGCTTTAGTAGCCTGTCTGATGATATCCTCATGAGGTGTCCAGTCCACTGGAGATTCTTTTTGATCAGAAGATCTTCCATAGAGGGCAGCCCTGTCCGTTCGAGTATTTCCTTATTTGCATTTCATGAAAGCTGCCTGCAAAAGTGTTGAAGTGCTGCTGGCTTTTGCAAGTTACCAGCGGCACTCTCTCGGGGAGCAAATAGAGGTCTTACACCGGCAAGAACACGTCCAGACAGGCGCAAAACTATTTTTCCCTGCAGTGGCTGGTCTGGAGAGGTTGGGAGTTCCATACATCAACCGCCCTTGATGCTGCCAGTGACATGGTTTTCTGTTTATGGTTTGCTCCCTTAGCCTTCGGTTCTGTCAAGAAACTGTACCACAAGGCAGTGGTTTACAACTCTGCAGGGCAGGGGCGTCAAACTCCCTGATGTATTGCAATACCTCCAATACCTGCAATACCTGCTCGAGCTGGGGGTAGAGAGAGGGGAAAGACGGGAAAGGGAAGGGAGGGCAGGGAGGGGAGGGAGGGGAGGGAGACAGCATAGAGGGGAGGAAGAGGGTAGAGATGGGAGGGTCAGAGGGTCATGTGGCATTACGAGATTGCCGAGGACAAATGCTAACCTTGGTTAGGCTTGAATCATTCATCGCAATACCACGTCACGGTAATTGTAGAACAGTTAAACATGTATGTATATACATTATAATTAGCAAGTTCAAATCCTTATCCAAAGAATCTTTCTTTTAAGAAAATCACTGTTATTTTATAATCTGTCTTGAATTTGTCCAGTAAACCAGTAAACCAGACGGGATGGCTGAATGATTTAGTTTCCCACGCTGGTAGATTGTGGGATCGTGGGTTTGAACACTGGTCGAATCAAACCAATGACTTAAAAATGTATACTTGTCGCTTCCTAGCCTGGCGCTTGGCATTATTAGGATAGGGCAAGGAGCAGTGGAATGAGGAAGACCAATCCTCCACGATTGAAATTTCCCCTGCTTAAATAACTAATGTACCAAAAACAAATATATATACAGCACTGTGTTTTTTCAGTAATTCGCAAAGTCCCTAGAGATTTGAGTGATTTCATGAAATCCTTAAATGAAATGGTGGTTTCACAAATTCCCTGACAGTTTTAGCGATTTTGTGAAACCTGTAGTTTCACAATCTTACTGTACCATATATGCACAATATATATATATATGTGATGTTTAACGAATTATGCAAGTATAAAGTTACATAAGAGTTAATTATTATTATTATTTGTTAAACTCCATAAGACCAACACTGTACCGGTGGCTCCACCTTCCATCCTCGCCTTCACTGGATGTAGACCAGTGTCAGTCGCACTGGAGATATATATATGAGGAGAATAATATATTATGCCTATACAAATGTCAGAATTAAATGGTTCTAATTAATCATTTATTGGGGGCAGTGGGCTCGATAGGGATATTTCAATATTATCCAATCAATGGCTGGTGCCTGCGAGCCTAGGACTGCCCTAGGTGGCCCCAAAATGGCGGGTTCGGCAGCCAGTCTGCCATATTTGTTCATTGTTGGCCCAGATTTCAAACTGGTCAGATCAAGCGTTTGAGAGCTCGGATCTTGGTGGAGGGAGAGATGGTCCATTGCACCGATTGCCGTGAAAAGTATGACCAAGGATATAAGAAGAGTTGTGTGATTAATAAGGAGGTGAATAAGTCATATACAGTGAGAACTACTAGGAGTACAGCAGCGAGGATGGCAACAGATTTGGAAGGTATGGGTGACACAACATCTGTGAACTGTCGATCTGCGAGAAGGAGAGGCAAGCGCAAGAGGAGATTGATAGTCTGGAGGGTGCTCTGACGCTATGGAAGCTAGAAGAGCGACTGTTAAACCTGAGGGAGGAATGGCAGGCCCAGATTCGGAGGCACTACACAATCCAACATGGCGGAGGGGAACGCATGACTGTTCTTGCCAAAATGGACAAACTGACGCAACCATTGAGATCATGGCGGGAAGCACCGACATTGGGGTACTCGGATCTAGGACGATCGCGCAGAAGATCAAGAGACGAAACAACATCACGCTGCAGATCTAGGAGCGACAGTAGCGCCTCATGACGTAGACGCAGTAAGAGGTACACGTTGGGTGGGAAGGATGTCAGGAAACTAAATATTCATGAGCTGGTGGCGGCATCAACACTCTGGTGCCTGGACTTGCAAGATCTTACAACGGCAGACTACCGCGCCTTCATCGAGCACATCCACATAATGAGTTGCCATGCGCGAGATGATTACAATAAGGACTCCGCGCATGTGGATTATGCTCTGGAGGTGAGCAAACATGCAGAGTTAAGTGGTTTTGTGGCCTTTACCAAAAAGGATGACGAGGAAAGCGTGCTACACTATGGTCCACATAACAAGAGGCGGAAGAGAACAGGGACTAAAGACACTGCATCGACATGGAGATCTACGAGTAACCCGGTCTCCCGGGCATGTTATGTGTAAAATGGGGAGGCAGGTTGCTCACACACTGAGGAGGAGTGTCATTACTTGCACATCTGCTCCAAATGCGGGGCAAAGTCGCACAAGAGGTTTAAGTGCAAGGATTGACTTGGTGCAGGTAAGGACTACTGGTTCATGAATCGCAGGATAGCTACATACAACATCGAATGCACATGGCCAATCAAGAGGGCCTAGTGCAGAACCAACTGAGGCAGGATTACGCAATCAAGGCTCCGCAACACAACTGGGTCATAGGCCAGCTGGCCCATGACGTGTTTAACTGAGATGATCGGACCGAAGGATCGGATATCAGCGGTGCAGTCAACGACAGGTGCAGCGGCACTGCAGAGGCAGATCATGTGTCAATGGCGGACATATGGACGGGAGTGCACACCGACACGAATGCGAGTACGATTCTGGTGGTAGGGAGGGACACCCCCAATCGAAGCTGTAACCATGACAACCCCAACAACTCTACCAGAAGTGCGTCTGGGCTTGGTTTCTGGTTGTATTCCCGCGGGTGTGGGTGCATTTCCTTCTCCTTCTCTCCCCTCCCTCCTTCTCCCTCCAACTCCCTCCCTCTTTCCTCCCTCCTCCCTCCTCCTGTTCCCTCTTCCCTCCTCCCTCCTCCCTCCTCCCTCCTCCCTCCTCCCACCTCCTCCCTCACTCGCTTCCTCCCTCTTCCATTCCACTCCCTCCCTCCCTTCCTCCCTCATCCATCCATCCCCTTCCTACCTCCCACTCCCTACCTCCTCCCTCCATCCCCCTTCCTCCCTCCCTGCTTCCCCCTCCCCCTCCCCCGCCTCCCCCTCCCTCCTCCCTCCCCCGCCTCACCCCCCGCCTCCCCCTCCCTCTCCCCTCTCTCCGCACCCATCCTGCCCGCTACTTGGCCGGGTGTGCATTATTGGCCAGCATCCAGTCGGAATCCCAGAATTCCCTTCTCATGGAGTCCGAGCCGACAGGAGACTGCGGGGTCCGGCGCATATTGCGGAGCGAGCCCTGAACGGAATCCATGATGGGAACGGAGAGGGAGGAGGTGGAGGGGAAGGGGGCAGAGGAGTGGGGAGGACAGAGGGGGGAAGGGAGGGGGAGGGTGGAGGGGTGGGTGAGAGGAAAGGTGGCGGGGGAAGGGATGGGTAACGGGGGGGGGGGGGAGAGAGAAAGGGGGAGCGGAGGGGGGAAGGAAGGACGGAAGGGGAAGGAGGAAGGGAGGAGGGAGTAGGGAAGGGGGAGGGGGGAGGAGAGAGGGGGGAGGTGGATGGGGAATGGAGGGGGAGGATTGAAGACTGAGAGGTATAGGGGGATGCGACGGAGGAGGGGAGGGGAAAGGGGTAGTGGGAGGGGATCGAAAGGAGGCGGAGTGAGGAGGGGGAGGGAGGGCGGGAGGGAGGAGGGGCAGGGAGGGCAGGAGGGAGGAGGAAGGGGGTGGAGGGGTTGCTGCTCCCGCCACTCTGCCGCCAGGATTGAACCCAATAAGGCGGGCCCAAGAGGCATGCGCACCAGCGGCCACGTGACCGACTGTTCCCGGAGCAACCCGCCTCCTAGCGGAGTCTATGGAGTGGGGCCGAGCACCTTCTGTCTATCTACTAGGTCACCGCCTGTTTTACCTCTGCCGAACCACTGTTTGACCTCTGCCGAACCACTGTTTGACCTCTGCGCACCCGCTGTGTAACCTATGTGCACCGACTGACCTTTGTGCACCTCTTTGTGCAGGTTGTTTGACAGCTCCGCCCATCGACCTGTTTGACTTCTGTGACCGACTGTTTGACCTGTGTATAATGTTCAGTTGACCTTTGTGCACCAGATGCTTGGCGGTTGTGAGCTTGGACCACCTTGAATCGCGATGCCCCAGAATACCGCCTGCTGTGGAAATCTAGGGCTGCTTCTGTGGATGAGATCAAACCTATGTGTCGCCATATTGGCAAACACATAGGTACAATGAGCAGTAACTGAGTGCTTACTACCTACATGCTGAATCTACCACAAACACCGTATGTACATGACCTTTGACCTACTTACTGAGTGTTTGCATTCTACACACTGAGTCTACCACACCGACCAGGTGCACATGACCATTGACCCACTTACTGAGTGTTTACAGTCTACACACTGAGTCTACCACACATGCCGTGTGTACATGACCCCTGCCCCACTTACATGACCTATGACTTTATTACTGAGTGATTACAGTCTGCACATTTAGTCTACCACACGGAACTTGTGTACATGACCCCTGACCCACTCACGTGAGCTATGACCTACTTACTGAGTTCTTTACAGTCTACATACTGAGTGTAGCACACGTAATGTATGTAGATGTACATGACCCCTGACCTATTTACCGAGTGCTTACAGCATACACACTGATTGTTCCACACACACCGTGTGTACATGACCTTTGACCCACTTACTGTATTGTCAATGCAGAATAAATATGGCTGACCTCTTCAAAATGTTTGAATTAATGCCTCGTGAAATCTCGTCAACCCTTGCGACACTCTATCCAAAGTCACTCAAGTGGCAGTGTTTTGTTGGTCTCTTTCCCAACAGCAGGTGTTGGAGTCGCATCTTTTTCAAGTTTTCAAAAAGTTGAAATCATGAAGCGGACACATCTATTGACAACGCCAACATGGCATGAAAGCTTTTTCCTCCATAAAACAGTCGATTTAAGAAAGCGTCCAGAGGCAGCTGAGCTGGCCAAGTGTTTTGTCCAACTTTCGGCAGCACAGAAGATTCTTCGTTAGAAGCCCTCTGTGAGAAGCCCTCTGTGAGGAACCCTCTGTGAGAAAACCTATAGGAGAAGCCCTCTTTGAGAAACCCCCTGAGAAAATCCCTGTGTGAGAATACCTCTGCTAATAGCCCTCTGTGAGAATCCCTCTGTGAGAAGCCCTCTGTGGGAAGTCCTCTGTGAGAAGCCCTCTGTGAGAAGCCTCTGGGAGAAGCCCGATGTGAGAAACACTCTGTGAGAAGCCTATGTGAGAAACCCTCCGCGAGAAGCCCTCTGTGAGAAGCCCTATGTGAGAAACCCTCTGTGAGAAACCCTCTGTGAGAAACCCTCTGTGAGAAACCCTCTGTTAAAAGACCTCTGTGAGAAGCCTCTTGTGAGAAACCCTCTGTGTGAAGCGCTCATTGAGAAGCCCTCTGTGAGCAACCCTCTGTGAGAAGCCCTCTGTGGGAGGTTTATGTGGGAAGCCCTCTGTGAGAAGCCCTTTGAGAGCAGCTCTCTGAGCAAATCCCTCCGTGAGAATCTCTTTCAGCTCACTGTGGGAAGTCCTAAATGAGAGGGCCTTTGTAAGAAGGCCCTTGTGAGAAGGCTACTCTAGGAGTCCATTGATGGCCGCCCCAGAAGCCAATGCTCTTCGCTGTTGTTACTTCTCACGTTTATCTTCCCCTCCACAATTTCGCTGTCAACTCAGATCGAGCTCATGACGGAGAAGCTGGCAGCACGGGCGAGGACCGCTATCACGTGACCGGGTCTGGCACTGCGACGTCATAGCTCGGTCACGTGGGACGCAGTGTTGCTGTGATGCTTGTTGAGTGATGTGTGTGTGGCGTATAATGAAAATGTCAGTTGGCACAAAGCGATAACGTCACTCATTGCTGTTTTTGAAACATGTGTAGGTTTTTGCTGTTAAAGTTTTAGGGAAGGGTGGTGTTTTATCTTCATGTATGTAGTTAAAGTTGCATAGTCCGATGGTTTTGAGTTTCTGTCATTTTCTGAGATAAATATATCAGGTTGATAACTTTAATCTACCTGACTTTAGTTTGAAATAACTTTTATTTTAAATGGCTAACTTTTGAGATATTTGAAATTCAAACATCCCAAATTAATGTTGGCAAGCATGCCAACACTCTGACACCATAGGTTTCAGCAATAACAGGTTCTAGTAAATTGTCTCACTATTCCCTTTTATGTTGTGACAAATGTTTAATAAGTGCACCAGTATCTAAGTTAAATATGTAGAATCAACTCTAGATAGTTTTTTTAATTTGTTTAATTTAATGTTTTCATCCGACTATGCAGCTTTAATATGCACGTATGTTAGAGTTTATCATGTGTTAAACGATTGAGTTGAGCGTCCTCCTCCCGTTGTCGTAGGTGCTGGGATTCAATCGACTGGGTTCAAACCCTGGTCGAATAAAACTGATGACATACAAATTGATACTTATCACTACTTAGTCTGGAGTTCAGGAATACTGTGACAGGGCAAAGAGCAATTGATTGAAAATACCCCTGTTTAATCAACTAATGTACCACAAACTAGAGAAACAGCAATACAGTATAACCCCGTTAAACCAAGCTCGGTTAAACCAACGATCGGTTAATCCAAACAAATGTCTAGGGTCCCTTCAAGTTTGGTTTAACGGGGTCATACTGTATATAATTGTCGCATTGTACAAGTGTTAATGGTAATTGTATCCTTTAATTTGTTTGTTTACAATGTGACCTTGATTTCTAGTCCTGTTTGTGCTTCCGAATTGTATCCTTTAATTTGTTTGTTTATAACGTGTAGTTGTTGTTTGTGCTTCCGAATTGTATCCTTTAATTTGTTTGTTTATAACGTGTAGTTGTTGTTTGTGCTTCTGAATTGTATCCTTTAATTTGTTTGTTTATAATTGGTACTTGGTTTCTAGTCCTGTTTGTGCTTCCGTATTGTATCCTTTAATTTGTTTGTTTGAAATGTGTCCTTGTTGTTTAGGCTTCCGAATTGTATCTTTAATTGTTTGTTTATAACGTGTACTTGCTTTCTAGTCCTGTTTGTGATTCCGAATGTTATCCTTTAATTTGTTTCTTTATAATGTGTACATGTTGTGTGTTCTTCCAAATTGTATCCTTTAATTTGTTTGTTTATAATGTGTACTTGGTCTCTAGTCCTGTTTGTGAGTCATGTGTTATCGGTTTATCCTACCTGAGTTAAATGTGTGGTATTTTGTCCTGGTTTCATTTGACTAATTCATACAAGACATGTAGATTTCTCTTGGGGGTACAATAAGTGCATACTAACTAACACCTTGTGAGGTGTCTACCCATAAACAGGCTGTATAGCTATACACAGTTATACGCAAAAGGTGTCACTATCAAACTTTAAGATCTGGTCATCTGATTTCACCACGTATTCCTTACATAATTATTCTTTGTATCTTGATGAAAGATCACATTTAGAATCAACTAGTTGAGCTTGAACAACAAACAAACAAGTCGCTATCCATCCTGATATAACCGTACAAGTAGAAGTTGCTAGGATGTCAAGCACGAACAAACAAGTTGGTATCCATCCTGATATAACCGTACAAGTAGAAGTTGTTAGGATGTCAAACACCAACAAACAAGTTGGTGCCCGTCCTGATATAACCTGGGAGGGCGGGATTTGTCTGCCCATCACATAGCTTGTAAAGCCTATTCAAATGATTTCAAATTCACTTTAAGTGATTGTCAGGTTTGACCTACTGTCCAATACGGCAATACGCAATGGTCTGTCACTGTGGACAGTCATTATGGCTGACTGACACTGAAGGCTAAGTCATATCGTGGACGTAGTTGCACTTAGTGGACATAGTTGAACGTAGTTGAACCTACTGGAGAACCATGGATGATGGTATGTTCAACTACGTTCAACTATGTTCAATGACGTTCAACTACGTTCAACTACGTTCAACTACGTTCAACCACGTTAAACTATGTTCAACTAATGAGTTAGAGCATCCGTCTGCCGTGTTGGTAGATTGTGGGGTCATGGGTTCGAACCCTGGTCGAGTCAAACAATGACTTAAAAATTGATACTTGTCGCTTCCTAGCCTGGAGCTCAGCATTATTAGGATAGGGCAAGGACGGGTCGGCTCAGTGTCAGGATAATCTAACTTAGTGGGATATCGGGTCATGGTGTGGGCGGCCTGATCTTCCAGTGGGGTAGCACTATAAAGTCACCATGAGTGCGCACTGTCACAAGTCGGTACCCGTCCTGATATGACCTTAGATGCTGCTAGGATGTAAAACAACAACAAACAAACGTTCAACTACGTTCAACTACGTTCAACTACGTTCAACTACGTTCAACTACGTTCAACTACGTTCAACTACGTTCAACTACGTTCAACTATGTTAGCCTCCACTACGTTCAACTACTTCCACTAAAATGTATGTGACCAGGCCATAATAGCCACATCTTGAGAGTACAGATCCTCAAACCATGGTTCGGCCCTAAATAGCTCCTGCAGAAATGATTGTTTCAGACACATAAATCATGACCAGCTCATCTTTGATCATAGTAGATGTGAATAAATCAAGTTGGTTTGGTCATGTTCCGGCTCTTTCAAGTTATATAATCTATTTGCCTGCAGTAGAGCGGTTCTCCTTCACAGCCAACTTCCCCTAGACGGGATGGCCGAATGACTTGGTAGATCGTGGGATGCAAACCCACCGGTTCGAACCCTGGTTGAGTCAAACTGATGACTTAGACATTGATAGTTGTCGCTACCTAGCCATGCGCTCGGCATTACTAGGATAGGGCAAGGACTAGTTGGCACAATATCAGGATAATATGACTGGGTGGGATATCGAGTCATGGTGCTGGTGGCCTGGTCTCCCAGTGAGGCAGCACTATAAAGTCACCAAGAGTGCACACTGTCACAAGTCGGTACCCATCCTGATATGACCTTAGATGTTGCCAGGATGTAAAATTCCAACGACCAGCCAACCCACCTCCGGTCTCCCTGAGATGCTTGTTTTCGGTTGGCGAGGCCTGCTACGGACGTCCATTTCTATACTACTCACAGTAACCAGCAAGTAGTACATGCAGTGCGACATTAGCAGCAGGCGAGCCTCATTTATTTCTTTTTTTATATGTTGTTATTGAGGCTGAATTTATACTGTCCATAGCATATAAGCACGGGTACCCTGGCTTGTTTTCAATGCTGGCCAGTTGTAGTGTTGGTGTTATCTTACCACACAGTGGCTGCCGATAAGTTATTTGATTTCTAGATGAATTCCCTTTTCACTCTTACTAGTGCCATCATACATTAAAACTGGATCTCAAACTTAAATACTGGAGCACTTATTCATTATACATGTATTTCTGCATAGAATGAATAAAACATCAATTTAGTAGAACCCCTATTACCACTGAAGCTTACAGTGCCCAGCATTTCCAAGAACATCATGGTTTACAAATATTTCATAGTGGAGAGGCTTGAATTATTCACAGTCTATCAGAACAGCACAACATCGGGACAAGTGGAGAACCATTGCATCCAACCCTTGACTAGAGGACGGAACTATTGATTGATTGATTGAAGTCAAACGCCTTCCAGTGACATTCTGTTAAACTAAAGCAAATTCGATTATAACAATCAACCTAAAATATACCAGACGGGATGGCCGAATGAGTTAGAGCATCCGTCTCCTGTCTCGGTAGACCGTGGGATCGAGGGTTTGAATCCTAGTCGAGTCAAACCAATGACTTCAAAATTGATACTTGTCGCTTCCTAGCCAGGCGCTCAGCATTATTAGGATAGGGCAAGGACTGGTTGACTCAGTGTCAGGATAATGTCTCCCAATTGGGCAGCACTATAAAGTCACCATGAGTGCGCACTCTCACAAGTCAGTACCCATCCTGATACGACCTTAGATGTTGCTAGGACGTGAAACAACAACAAACAAAACAAACAAAACCTGCAATATACGCCAGAAACTCAAATGAACCATTTTAAGCAACTTGAATTTGGAACCCACCCTGATTTGTTTGTCTGTCATTGTTTTACGTCTTAGCAACATCTAAGGTCATATCATGACAGGTACTGACTTGGGACTGTGTGCACTCATGGCGACTTTATAGTGCTGCCCAACTGGGAAATCAGGCCGCTGGCTCCATGCCCTGATGTACCACTCAGTCACATTTTCCTGACACCGAGCCAACCAGTCCTTGCCCTATCCTATCAATGCCAAACATCAAGCCAGGAAGCGACTAGTCTACATTTTGTTACTCATTACTTAGACTCGTCTGGGATTCGAACTCCCAACCTTCCGCATGGTAAGCCTGCGTTCTATCGATTCGGATACCGCTTACTAGGATGCCAAAACCACATAGCAGCACATTCTGAATGTCATAAAGGCTTGAGGGGGTGTCAAATTGCGGCAATAGAAAGCTAATGGCTGAAGCTGGTGATGATTTGCTCTGCGAGCATTTACAAGTGAGATGCCGATATATGGTTATCGCACAATTTACCCAAAAATTGGGCTTATGAGTTTAACGCCTTGACTGCCCCACCGCAAAGTAGCGCATGTGCAGAGGAAGACCTACACTGGTCCAGATTACGTCATGCTTTATGCCAAGCCTAAGGACTACTTGTCCGTGGCGGGGAACCAAGCTCAGCCCATCTGGGGAGACAGCCGCCATACTTCTTTCATCTACCAGAAACGAGGCTGGAGACGCTGATGAGCCCGCGGTATCTGTGAACGCCGATACTGTGTATGACGGCGGCACCGAGTGAGATGTGTATGCTTGCCTTGTCCATGACAGGCGCACACTGCACGTCATTCAGCAGGTCATTGAAGGAGCGGTTGGATAATAAAGCTGGATAGTCCGATGAAACATTACATTTTCAAAACCGACACAAGTATGTAGATTTGATTATGCATATCTAATTATATGCTGGTGAACCTCTTAGAGTGTTAACATCAAGTAAGATATTAATACAAACAAGGAAGCGTATTCTTCAGTGTTATGTGTGGTTTACTCTAATGTATGGGGCTGAGACATGGACAATCTCTAAGAAAATGTACAAACGTTTAGCAGCATTTGAGATGTGGACTTATTGAAGGATGATGAAAATATCATGGACAAAGAAGATCACCAACAAAGAAGTTCTCAGAAAAATTAAAAATAAGAAAAGCTTGTTTGCCACTATACAGACAAAGAAACTTATTTATTTTGGCCACATCATTCGTCAGAGTTCAATATACCGTACATTGTTGGAAGGGAAGGTGAATGGCAGCAGAGGGAGAGGGAGACCAAGAACATCATGGTTTACAAATATTTCACAGTGGACAGGCTTGAATTATTCACAGTCTATCAGAACAGCACACCATCGGGACAAGTGGAGAACCATTGCATCCAACCCTCGACTAGAGGACGGAACTATTGATTGATTGATTGAACCTTTTAAACATGTGTTGCCTGAGGCAATTTAATAGAATACGTTACTGCAGAAGCCTATGGTGTCAGAGTTTTGGCATGCTTCCCGAAAGTAATTGTGCATGGTTGAATTTCAAATGTCTCCAAAGTTATGGGCCTGTCACATTACGGCGTATGGCGGCGGCGTATATAAAACATACCGATACAATTTTAAAACCATTGCGGGACGACGATGGTGACCTTTGTGCACTGATATGAGAGTATGCGTAGCGTGTTAGTAGCGTATGAGTAGTGTGTGAGTATGTATCAGTTTTCGGCACATACGCCTCATACGCCATCATACGCTATGCATACGCCGTATAAGCCCGGTCCCTCCCTCCCCCTCTCTCCCTCCCTCCCTCCCTCGCGGCGCTTTTATATACCGAGAGCATACGCTGGGCATACGGTGAATATACGCTTTGTACACGCTGAGAATATGCTATGAATACGCTCAAATACGTTACATGAACGCCAGGCGTATGCTACATACGCTATAGATACGCCGAAGGAGTGGGTTTAGCATATGCGTAGCGCAAGACAGTGTATGTATAGCATATGCGCAACATATGACGGCGTACGCTTAGCGTATGCATAGCGTATGAGGAGCGTATGAGCCTTACGGTGCCATACGCTGACATTTTTTAGCATGCCCAAAAAATGTTAGGACGGATGCGCGTATGACGCAGTATGAGGGATACGCCGGGCGTATATGCCGTATGCGCAGCATATGCGAAGCATATGCGAAGCGTATGTGAAGCATATGCGAAGCGTATGCGAAGCGTATGCGAAGCGTATGATGGTGTATCACGGCATATGTGATGCAAGGCGATATGCTGGCATATGCTTCCGCCATACGCCGTAATGTGACAGGCGCATTAGCCATTTCAAATAAAGGTTAGTTCAAGCTAAAGTAACGTAGGTTATAATCTTCAACCTGACATATTCATCTCAGAAAATGATAGAAACTCAAAACCATCGGACAATGCAACTTTTATGAGTCCTACAGTGTCATGTTTGTTTGGGGATAAACCCTAGCAACATCTAAGGTCATATCAGGGCCGGTACCGACTTGTCTGTCTCTGTGTTGTTATTTTACATCCTAGCAACATCCTATGTCATATCAGGACATGTACCGACTTCTGACAATGTGCATGCATGGCAACGTTTTAGTGTTGCCCCACTGGGAGACCAGTCCACAGATACCATGACCCATTACATTATCCTGACACTGAGCTAACCAGTCCTTGCCTTATCCTAATAATGTTTAGCGCCTGGCTAGGAAACAACAATAGTATCAATTTAGTAAATAATTGGTTTGACTCAGCTGGGATTCCAACTCCCGACCTTCCACACTGGAAATCTGCGCTGTATCGATTTGGCCACCGCATCCGGTGTGTGGACTGATCATGGTGCAGCTGGAGGTGCTGCCATGTTTGTCGATGTGTGGACTGATCATGGTGCAGCTGGAGGTGCTGCCATGTTTGTCCGATGTGTGGACTGATCATGGTGCAGCTGGAGGTGCTGACGTGTTTGTCCGGTATGTGGACTAATCATGGTGCAGCTGGATGTGCTGCCATGTTTGTCCGATGTGTGGACTGATCATGGTGCAGCTGGAGGTGCTGACGTGTTTGTCCGATGTGTGGACTGATCATGGTGCAGCTGGAGGTGCTGACGTGTTTTGTCCGGTGTGTGGACTGATCATGGTGCAGCTGGAGGTGCTGCCGTGTTTTGTCTGGTGTGTGGAATGATCATGGTGCAGCTGGAGGTGCTGACGTGTTTGTCCGGTGTGTGGACTGATCATGGTGCAGCTGGAGGTGCTGACGTGTTTGTCCGGTGTGTGGACTGATCATGGTGCAGCTGGAGGTGCTGACGTGTTTGTCTGGTGTGTGGAATGATCATGGTGCAGCTGGAGGTGCTGACGTGTTTGTCCGGTGTGTGGACTGATCATGGTGCAGCTGGAGGTGCTGACGTGTTTGTCGGTTTGGTGGGGGGGGTGTGTGGACTGATCATGGTGCAGCTGGAGGTGCTGACGTGTTTGTCCGGTGTGTGGACTGATCATGGTGCAGCTGGAGGTGCTGACGTGTTTGTCCGGTGTGTGGACTGATCATGGTGCAGCTGGAGGTGCTGACGTGTTTGTCCGGTGTGTGGACTGATCATGGTGCAGCTGGAGGTGCTGACGTGTTTGTCCGGATGTGGACTGATCATGGTGCAGCTGGAGGTGCTGACGTGTTTTGTCTGGTGTGTGGAATGATCATGGTGCAGCTGGAGGTGCTGACGTGTTTGTCCGGTGTGTGGACTGATCATGGTGCAGCTGGAGGTGCTGACATCTTTTTCCGATGTGTGAAGCTGCCTTGGTTCGTTCAGGTGTTAACAAACTCCTTGTAGGGACCATGTTGACAATGGATGCCACCTTACCTGATTCATTAGCTGGACCAGTGCAATGGGGCTGGAAGTGTGAGGAATAGAAAGCGTTGTGGGCTCTTTCTTCTTTCTTCTTCCGTCTTCTTCTGTCTTCTTCTTCTTCTAGCTCCACCATATTGTTCCTTGGACCAGCCGGGATGGCTGACTGTGATGAGCGTCTGTTTCCCATTTTGATAGATGGTGGAATTCAAATCCACACGTTCGAACCCAGGTCGAGACTAACCAATGACTTATAAATTTATACTTGCAACTTCCTAGCCTGGCGCTCAGCATGATTAGGATAGAGCAAGGACTGGTTGGCTCAGTGTCAGGGTAATGTGACTGAGTGGGATATCAGGTCAGGGTGCTGGCAGCCTGGTCTGACAGTAGGGCAGCACTATAAATTCACCAGGAATGTGCACTGTCACAAGTCGGTAGCCATCGTGATATGACCTTTGATGTTGTCAGGATGTTAAACTCCAGCAAGCAACCAACCATATCGTTCCTTGCCAGTGTCCACATAGATAATATGACATAGATAATATCACATTAAATAAGTCTAGGTGATTAGCATCTTCCAAAGGGAATCTTCCATTAGTCATATCTTTCAGATGTGCAGTTAAAGGAGGTAAATAGTAGTGACTGGCTTAGAAGTTGAGGTTTTTTTGGGGGTTTTTCTTGAAGATTTATACTGCCTATCATGGATAAGCCTGAATAGACTTGTTTTCACCATTAGACAGTTTGTCGATAGAAAGCCCGAGCCTACACTTTTAACCTCCCACACCACATAGACATGGTATGAGAGCAACCGGCCTTTGATGACGCTGTAAGTTAAACACAGCGGTGGAAATCCAAATTGGCAGAGATGGGGGCACGGGGAATCGAACCACCAACCTTCAGATTAGGAGTCTGACCTAGAAAAAAGTCAGACACTCTAACCACTCCACCACAGAGAACGCCGTGATGACCAACATATCGAGTAACAGCATTTAATTGATTAAGCCGGGGAAATTTCAGTCAGAGACAAATGGTCTTCCTCATGCATTGGTCCTTGCCCTATCCTAGTAATGACGAGTGTCAGACTAGGTGGCGACAGGTATAATTTTGTATGTCATTGGTTTCACTTGCCCAGGGTTCGAACCAAGGTTTTCAATCAGATAAGCCAGGGTCAGTACTGGGCCTGGAAAGCCTTGAAAAGTCTTGAACTTCATTTGCCCCATTTCAAGGCCTTGAACAGCCTTGAATGTAAAGTTGCATAGTCCGATGGTTTTGAATTTCTGTCATTTTCTGAGATAATACATTAGGTTGATCGCTATGATGTACCTTACTTTACTTTGAAGTAGTTTTTATGTTAAATGGCTAACTTTCAAGATATTTAAAGTGTGAACATGGACAATTAATTTTGGCAAGCATGCCAAAAGTCTGAAACCATAGCTTTCTGCAGTAACCGGTTCTATTAAATTGCCTCAGTATTCCCTTCTATGTGGCAACAAATGTTTAATAAGTGCATCAGTATCTAATTTAGATATGTAGAATCAGATCCTGTTAATTGCTTTGTTTTGAAAATTTGATGTTTTCCCCGGACCATGCAGCTTTAATAAATGTTGCTTAATTAGTTTTGAGAAGCCTTGGATTCCATTAAACTGATCTAAGTTATTCCGAAAGCGCCATTCACCATTCTTCTTTTTTCATATATTCCAAGTGAAAATCGTCCTGAAATCCTATCAAAAACAGCTTTGAAAAGCCGTGAAATAATTAGCCTTGATTTCCATATCTTCACATGTGTACGAATCCTGGGTTTTCGCCTCATTCAGCCACCCCATCTAGACTGACTAAATTGTATTCACAAACAATCAAAACAAGTGTCGTGGGGGTGATGAAAACGGGAAATATTGGCTCTAGAGCGGGACTTGAACCCACATCTCTTTGCATTCCAGGCCAGTGTGATAACCATTACACCACTTAGGCTCCCTGATATCACCACACTACCCACGCCTACCTGTCTATGTGGTTACTTGCTTGAGAGGTCAGTGCAGACCACTACTACACAAGCAGCAACCGCTGACAACAAATTACGGCAATCTATTTTCTCAGCAGCTATTTCAAACAGCCTCAATTGTTTGTTAAAGCTGCATAGTCCGATGATTCTCAGTTTCTGTTATTTTCAGAGATAATTATATTAAATTGATTGTTATAACCGTCGTGGGGGTGATGAAAATGGGAAATATTGTGGGACTCGAACCCACATCTCTTTACATTCCGGGACAGTGTGCTAACCATTACACCACCTAGGCTCCCTGATATCAACACACTACCCACGCCTACCTGTCTATGCGGCTCCTTGCCTGAGAGGTCAGTGCAGACCACTACACTCGTCCCCCTGGAATTGTAAGTCTTTTAATGCTTACAATTACATACATACAAGCAATGTAACGCACTTACATACACAGGGTTGGTTCAACAACTATACAGCATGTAGCTTGTCCATGATCCTGGTCACAGCAACCAGTGTCCTGGCAAAGCATGCCAAAACTCTGACAGCAATGCAGTAACAGCTTCTACTAAACTGACTCAGTATTCCCTTCTGTGTGGCGACACATTTTTAATATGTGCACCACTATCTAAGTTAGATAAGTACAATGCAAACTAGATAATTGATTTCATTTTGAATATTTGATGTTTTCATCAGACTATGCAGCGTTAAGGTACCCTCATGTTGAAATCCTGATCTCACTGGTCTTGTCACAACGTCAACTCACTGTATGAGATGATGAACAACCACAAAAAAGAAGCCAGTGTCATGACTACTCATATTGCTGTACAAAAAAAAAGACACACTTTCCTAATTCCATATTGTCATCTATCTGTTAGGGTCAGTAAGCAGTACAAGCCTACACTTGATATCCCGTTCTATTAACCAGCGTCCTATCTGTTACTGCATTGTTGTTGGGGTTTACGCCCTAGCAACATCCATGGTCATATCAGTACGGGTGGGGCATCGCTTCCATATGTGTAGGTACTCAGCTGCATACAACCTGAGATTATAAATATTCTTGTATTATTCAAATATATTATATTTTCTAGTGTTTTATTTCATCGCATTTTATTCCATCGCATTTAATTCCAGTAGCGTTTATTCCATCACCGAAAAAAGTCTGCGTACCACTTGAGCATCCGAAGCTAGGTTAATGAAAGGATGACACTCAATAGGACCAGCTACAGGCACATTTGATGTTCTTCCTTACACACGTACACATAAATATATATATATATATATATATATAAACCTCTAGGCAATAAGGTTAGACAAAGCAGAGTTGGGCTGAGTTCTTTATTAGTTCTCTGGCTGGGACTATATATGCCCTACCTAAAAAGAAAATTGTGATCAGAGTGACAATGATTTGCATTAATTCCGCACCAAGCAGTTGGTGCCCCATTCGCGCGTCCCGTATTGGGGTGGGCACGTGACTCCGAATACATACAACTGATGGTACAATAAACAATATATACAATAATATATTAATAATGGGTTTCACTCCGTTCCTTTATATTATTATAATACATTATAATACACATATATATATATACACACATATATATATATATACATAAGTAGTCCTTTTCTTCTGTAAGTATTTTTATTAATATAAATAAATCCTTCTTCAGCTGTCTCTGCGGGCCCGAGGCCCTGATCTTCTGTATTTTACTGGATTCATCTCTTTCTATGCGCTATCTAACTCACATACTTTACATCACAATCATTATCTTAATAAACAATTGTCGTGGGGGTGATGAAAATGGGAAATATTGTGCCTAGAGCGGGACTCGAACCCACATCTCTTTGCATTCCGGGCCAGTGTGCTAACCATTACACCACCTAGACTCCCTGATATCAACACACTACCCACGCCTACCTGTCTATGTGGTTACTTCCCTGAGAGGTCAGTGCAGACCACTACACTCGTCCCCCTGGAATTGTAAGTCTTTTAATGCTTACAATTACATACATACAGGCAATGCACTAACACATACATACACAGGGTAGGTTCAACAACCATACAGCGCAAAGCTTGTACAGGATCCTGATCACGGCAACCAGTGTCGTGGGGGTGATGAAAATGGGAAATATTGTACCTAGAGCGGGACTCGAACCCACATCTCTTTGCATTCTGGGCCAGTGTGCTAACCATTACACCACCTAGACTCCCTGATATCAACACACTACCCACGCCTACCTGTCTATGTGGTTACTTCCCTGAGAGGTCAGTGCAGACCACTACACAATTATATCCAATAATATATCCGTATGGATGCAACTTAATTTTCCAACTTGTAGCATATCTTGATTTTATTTATTGAACTGTTAAATAACTTAGATATATTTATTACTTACCTAGAGTTAGTTTATAGCGAGTACATCCAATAACCAATGATAAAAATCAATGTGCTCTACAGGCGTTGTTAAAGAAAACACCATTTTATTTGGTAGCGATTCGTTTCGGTGTATAGCCTGGAAGATTCTCCCCCCCCCCCCCCAAGGGAAGAAGTCGACCAAATCTGCCCTATACCATATTGGATGGTGAAATCAAATTCAATCCAAGTATTATTCAATTTTGTTTGGTGATGGTATATTAACGCAGTCCATAACAGTTAAGTGTAATGACTTATTTTCACCACTGGACAGTAATAGTCTCATGGTTCCCCTTGTTTTATCACTTTCAGTTGGTGCGGAGCTATCTACTACATGCATTCTTCCTCTGTTTGTAAGCATTCTCCCACATCTTGCAGATCAATATTTGAGCTGTATAATTCATTGTGTGAATATAAATAATAACTATAATTTCTCCATGTCATTTGCCCTGCAGCTGCTGCTTATCATCTGCACAGCGTAAATCAGCACTGGTGGCGCCACCACCGCCTGTTTACAACACTACACCTGGCGGGGCAGCATTCCTAGTTCCTGTTGAAAGCTTGTATGTGCACACTGTTTAAGCTGTGTACTGTGGGCTACAGAGTGCTGGTATCTGCATAAGCTGCATTGAAAGGGGTTTGCCAGCTGCACCTTAGGGAGATACATAATAAGGGTATGAGTGGAGCCCTGATTTATATTTACATAATACATTATACAGCATACATATATTCAGGGCCAGCTGAAGGTAGCGACAACTCAGGCAGTCACCCAGGGTGTCAATATAATTTCTAAAAAGAAATGTGTATTATACTTGTAAGGGCGCTGATGTTCAGCTTAGCAAGGCCACCAGCAAGCCTAGCGTTAGTCACGCATATATGTGATGTATAGGAATTACATGGTTGTAAAATTCACGTAAGTTATTACTGACCTGTTCTTCCCAATCATTTGTCGGCATATCAAAGAGAAGACTGAAACATTGTTCAATGGACGCTGTCACTGCTGACGCCTATGGTGTCAGAGCTTTGCATTGCTTGCCCAAATTAATTTGGCATGTTTGCACCTCAAATATCTCAAAAGTTTGCCATTTAAAACGAACCTTACTTCAAACCAAGGTGAGATAAATTATACCGACCCACCCAGATGGGAGGCTAATGACTAACACGTGTATATATACATAAACAATACCCGTAATCATGGAGAGAGAAAATTAATTCACTAGAATCCAGAAACCACAAACAGCTATTTCTACAGAACTGATATAAACTGGTCCCACTGCCTTCTCCCATATTTTAATAAAGCCCCGCCGGGTATAAATATTGCTAAAACTGGTTCTGGGCTGAAACATGGGAGAAGGCACTGGGAGGTTGGTCCTAAGCATTGCTTATTTATATTAACGATCAACCTAATATATTTATCTCAGAAAAGGACAAAAAGTCAAAACCATCGGAAAGTGTGCAACTTTAACGAGTCATGCAATGTGTGCCGGCCTTTAGTAGCGTTGCAACGCCCTCTGGCCTTGTCTTACACACAGCGTGGGACCAGCTTGTGTTGGAGTGTGACTTCATATACAATCATCTCCCCCCCCCCCCCCAAGGCCTGCCACCAAAGGGCTGGGGAACGCTACCATCGTTCTGAAAATGCTGTGTCCTTGACCCAATTGCTTCAAAGAAAAATGGCAGCGCTCGACCTCGCCTCCAGAGAGCTGGGCAATCTCCGCCACGCCCCCCATGTGAGACTGACAGGTGCGTGGGGCACCAGCGAATATTGGAATGAGATGAGCGAATGTTGGAATGAGACAAGTGAATGTGTGAATTAGACCAGCGAATGTTGGAATGAGACCAGCGAATGTTGGAATGAGACCAGTGAATGTTGGAATATAACCAGAAAATGTTGGAATGAGACCAACAAATATGACACTGAAACCAGAAAATGTGCGAATGAGACCAGAAATGTTGGAATGAGACCAACAAATATGACACTGAAACCAGCGAATGTGCGAATGAGACCAGCGAATGTTGGAATGAGACCAACAAATATGACACTGAAACCAGCGAATGTGCGAATGAGACCAGCAAATGTTGGAATGAGACCAACAAATATGACACTGAAACCAGCGATTGTGCGAATGAGACCAGCGAATGTTGGAATGAGACCAACAAATATGACACTGAAACCAGCAAATGTGCAAATGAGAAAAGTGAGCGACAACATGAGATGAAACAAACATCAAAATGAGAGCGCTGACTCTTGCAATGAGACCACTGACTGTCAAAGCGTGACTGGCAAGCGCCAAGGACCTGCTCGTAAAGCAAGCAGTTTGGGGCGGGAGTGTCCTTTTATGATTGTCAAGCAGGAGCTGATAACCCACTTACCCTAATCCACAACCAGCGTTCCCTGACTATTCACTATTTCTAACCCATTCGCAGCGCCACCTAGGAGGCCATCACTGCTTTATTGCTGTCACGTTATTCTCCCAGACACAATTATGGGGACATAACACGATGTTCCGTACTTCCCTAGATACTGCATTATTAATATTTCATTCCTTTAATGTCCCATAGAATGCCCATTATATCCGCAGTCAGCGGTAAGCCATGTTTCATTCCGGGTATTTATTATTAATAAAAGTAATGTTTCACTCAAAACGCTTAGTGTATACTTCAATGTACAGACATCCGACCGAGTAAATACAAGAAATGTTCCATATTATGAGCTTAGCAGACACTTCAATGTACAGAAAACCCATAAAGTAAATACAAGAAATGTTCCATACTATAAGCTTAACAGACACTTCAATATATAGAAAATCCAGCCATTAAGTTATATCCATAGACAAATTGTTGTAGCTATTTACAAAGACCTTATAATACTAAGACGGCTCTCTTAGGCTGTACTGTGTAATCAAAATGATCAACCCCACCACTTGGTGCGCTGGCTGTTCTCTTGGTTAAACAGATGCTATATTATATGTATGAGTGTATATATGAATGTGAAAGATGTGTGATGATGGTGATGCAGATGATGAATCTGATGATGATGTGTGTTTGTTCATAGTAATTTCATATTGATGTGTATTCATACTTACCTATCTCATGTATAATATAATTGGATGTGTTTACACGTGAAACACCAACCAGCAGCTGGGTTGATCAAACCACAAGGTGGCACTGCAAAATTTACATTACCATGGGAGAGATAGGGAGTGAGCCATCTTAGTATTATAGGGTATTTGCTATTTACTAGGGACTAGGTTTATTATATCCACTAATCTTACTGGCCTAGTCCACATACATGCGATGCATATTTACTCTGTCTATAAAAGTTGGTTCAAGCCTTGGCCGAGTAAACCCATTGATTTAAGCATATGTGGCTGTCACTACGCAGCCTAGTACTAGAAATTACTGTGATATTGCAAGAAGCGGAATGAGGAAGACCAACTTTCTGCGATTGAAATCTTCCTCCTGTTTAAATTTTGTGCTTCTGTAATTTAAAAAAATTAATATATTAAGCTGATCGCTATAATCTACTTTACTTAAGTTTTAAGTAAATTTTATTTTAAATGGCTAACTTTTGATATACTTGAAGTGCAAACATAACAATTTGATTCCGGCAAGCATGCCACAATTCTGACACGATAGACTTCTGCAGAAACAGGTTCTATTAAATTGGCTCGGCATTCCATTCTATGAGGTGACAAATGTTTGATAATTTCACCAGTATCTAATGCTGCAGTCACACTACGATGCTTCTCTCCAACGCACGTCGATGTGTGTCACTTTTTGGCAAGACGTCGGGAAACGTTACGTGCGCGTTACGCGCATGTCGGTGCACGTAGGTACAAGTTCATGGAGGTTGACCGTCAGTGATGAATGCCGGCGCGCGTCGTGGGGCATCCAAAGTTTTGTGCAAGCACAAAACTTTCGATGACCGACAACGTGCGTCAACGCGCGGGTTCCAATATTATGGTGACGTCAGAAGCACATCGACATCGCTGGAATAACGTTATGCGAATTCTAGGCAGACACCGCGCGCGCGGGAGGGTCGTTCGCACACATTGCGCCAAACTGGGGCATTGTTGTTTTATGCCCTAGCAACATCTAAGGTCATATGAAGACGTCGCGCCAAACTTTAAAATGTTTTTTTCCACACGCGTCGACACAACTTGGGCGTGTGCTAGTAACACACTGAGCTGACACCAAACCTTTTCCCAACACCGCATACAACGCGTCTCGACGCATACAACTTTTTTTGAGTGTTGGCGTCCCGCCGGCAAGAAGCGTCGTAGTGTGACTGCAGCATTAGTTAGATATGTAGACTAAAAGCTAGATCACTAGTTTTGATTTTGAAAATTTGATGTGTTCATCAGACTATGGAGCTTTAATGATTTTTTAAATTCACTCAAAAAAGACTGAAATCATTTTAATTGTGAACATATCTGCATTGTTGACCTCACCTACGAAATCAATACAATTGCTCTAACTGCAAAAAAAACAGATGACGAAGGAAGAGACTTGGCTGCAGGACCATCTGGGTACTTAGTGCACTTGGATGATACCCATTCAAGGTCGAACTCCAATTCCCCCCGATCTCAAAGTCTAAGATACACAAAACAAGGTCACTGAATGAGTAGTGATGGCAGTCAGGCCTTCAAAGGAAATTAGTGCATGATTCCCTAAAATTTGAGGTCAAACTCTACCTACTATGAAATTCACCAACCTAAAACTACAATAAAGGGTCTAGAGGTAATTTTCTAAGAACAAAAGCTGCAAGGTCGTCCGATGTATGTGCGCACTCACAACCGTCATTCAAGACCTAACTCCTAGCTATTCTTCAAATGACCTCATACCCCGACCTCACAAAGTCACAGTGTAAACTAAATGTTGCAAATGTGGTACCAACAAAATAAACAAAAATGGCAACCCCACAAAAAAACAACAACAAAAAAACAACAACAAACTAACATAACAACTAACAGCTAAGCTGACAAGGCTACTACCAAATTGAGACTATTGCTGTTCAGCGATGAAAACAAGCTACGATGTGACTTACTCATTGTGGACAGGGTAAATAAACCATTCCCCCCCCCCGGAAATATATGGGAAGCACCTGTAGGACACCCCCCTTCCTATTTGTGGCGTCATTACCTGTCACCACAAATAGGGGGGGGGACGATTTGTTGTATATGTCACGTGACCTGTATCGCGCCCCGCTCGTGGCGTCAACATGGCTCCACGCCACTCCAACTTCCGGCCCCCACCTGTCAGCGAGCTGTGACGTCATCAAAGCAGTCACGTGGTGCAGCGCCAGGTGGGGTCAGATTAATAGATTTCCCAGTTGCGGTTTACCAAGAGTTCAGCCATGATTTGCGCCAATAAAGACAACGCGAATAGGTTGAGCATGTGGGTACCACACTGCATTAACACTTGACTTAAATCTCACACCGGGTCCGGTGGCCTAATCGGTAGAGCCCAGGCATCGCGTGCGGAAGGTCGGGAGTTCGGTTTACAGTCGAATCAAACCACTGACATAACATTTGTCGTGTCCTAACCTGATGCTTGGCATTACTAGGATAGGGAAAGGACTGGGTATCTCAGTGTCAGGATAATCTGACTGAGTGGGATATCGGGTCATGGTGCTGGCATCCTGATTTCCCAGTGGGGCAGCACTATAAAGTCGTCATGAGTGCACACTGACTCAAATCGGTACCCGTCGTGGTATGACCTTTGATGTTGCCAGGACGTAAAACTCCAGCGACCAACCACCCTTCAGTGTCACAATGCCATATCAGGTAGGTACCCTAACGCGACCACCCTGTTCACGCCTACCTGTCTATTTGGATCTTTGCCAGTGGAGACTACCGTAATACTCACAAACCAAACACTCATGTATTGATTTCTCCTCGCCGTGAATATGGCCTATGCTGCCGACACGGCGTAAAGCAACCACCAATCAATCAATCAATCAATCATTGATTTCTCGTCCTGAGATGCTCTCAGATGTTGGCAGTATGCAAAACACCAGCAAACAAACTCTATTGATTTGAGTACCTGTGTATTTTAAGTGGTGATCACTTGAGAACTTCAATCCTGTATGGTTATTTTGCTTAAATGCAGCATATTCTGTTCTGCATAGTTGCGATCACTTCTATTTAGAAGTTACGAACTTATTTAAATTTAATGTTGAGTACTTTGCTTAGGGATATTGACACGAGAAATTATCTTGGGAAATTAAGCCCTGTTTTATGCATCAAAGTTCAAGTAATATATCCGCAGTCCCCCTTTTGCTCCTCATGTTTCCTCTTCACGGTCTCCCCACACCACCACAGCCCCTCCCCCTCATCCGCCACACTGCCCCACTCCCCACTCCCTCACTCCCACCCCCCACATTCCGTCCCCCTCATCCCCCACACTGCCCCACTCCCTCACTCCCACCCCCACCCCCACATTCCCTCCCCCTCATCCCCCACACTGCCCCCCACTCTCCCCTATCCTCACTCCCACCCGCCCACACCCCCACACTCCCTTCCCCTCGTACCCCCACTCTCCCCCCACTCCCTACGCTCCCTTCCTCTCACTCCAATCACCCCACACACCCACACACCCACACACCCACACACCCACACACCCACACCACCTTCCCCTTGTCCCCACACTTCCCCCACATCCAACAATCCCTTCCCCTCATCCTCCACACCGTCAGCCACCCCCACACTCCCGTTCTCTCAATTCCACAACCACCCCAACCTCCAACCCTTTCTCTTGCCCCCACACCGTCCCTCACCCCCACCCCATGCTTCCCTCTCCTCCCTCCCACCACCCACTCCCACCACCACACCCAATTCTCCTCACCCCACACCATACCGCCAACCCCGCATCCCCAAAAACTCTTATCCTCTTGTCTCCCAAGCCTCGCCCCGCTCTTTTCTCCCCACTCCCACCACCCGTGCTCTCCCCTCCTCACTTCCACCACCCAATGCTCTCCTCTCCTCACTCCCACCGCCCCATACTCTCCTCTCCTCACTCGCACAACCCCATGCGCTCCTCTCCTCACTCCCACCACCCCATGCTCTCCTCTCCTCACTCCCTCCACCCCATGCTCTCCTCTCCTCACTCCCACCACCCCATGCTCTCCTCTCCTCACTCCCTCCACCCCATGCTCTCCTCTCCTCACTCCCACCAACCCCATGCTCTCCTCTCCCCACTCCTCCACCCCCATGCTCTCCTTTCCTCACTCCAACCACCCCATGCTCTCCTCTCCTCACTCCCACCACCCCATGCTCTCCTCTCCTCTCTCCCACCACCCCATGCTCTCCTCTCCACACTCCCACCACCCCATGCTCTCCTCTCCTCTCTCCCCCCCCACCCCATGCACTCTCATCTCCTCACTCCCACCACCCATGCTCTCCTCTCCTCACTCGCACCACCCCATGCTCTCCTCTCCTCACTCCCACCACCCCATGCTCTCCCTCCTCCCCCCATGCCCTTCTCCTAACTCACCACCCTTGCTCTCCTCACTCCCACCACCCCATGCTCTCCTCACTCCCACCACCCCATGATCTCCTCTCCCACCCCACCACCCCATGCTCTCCTCGCTCACTCCCACCACCCCATGCTCTCCTCTCCTCACACGCACCACCCCATGCTCTCCTCTCCCACTCCCACCAGCCCTTCTCCCCTCCTCACTCCCACCACCCCATGCCCTCCTCTCCTAACTCCCAACACCCCATGCTCTCCTCACTCCCACCACCCCATGCTCTCCTCACTCCCACCACCCCATGCTCTCCTCTCCCCACTCCCACCACCACCCCATGCTCTCCTCTGCTCACTCCACCACCCCATGCTCTCCTCTCCTCACTCTCCCACTACCCCACCCAAGACCCCCCTCCCCACACATACTCAGCCTGTTAGAACTGGGCCATTCCCCTTGCCCCCACCCCTTACGCTCTCCCTCGAACCCACCCAACCCCAGTGCTTCCCTCCCCTCACGTCCACCTCCACCCCTCCTACCCCCCACACACATACATCCCGTTAGAATTCGGCCACGGTCTCACTATTGTCACTGGCTCGGTTGAACTGCCTCCTCATTTTGGTGCCTGAGCTTCCACTAGAAGTGGCGACGCTACTGCACATGCGCAGTGCCTACTTATTCCGGGTAATGGTCGCCTTCAGGTTCGAGGCTATAAATAGCCTAGCAACCACCCCCCAATGGATCATTGCCTTCTGTCTAAATACACCCATCTCCAGGTAATGATGTTTTAGTGAGAGTAGTGCAGCAAACTAATATATTCCCAACTGTCAACACAATTGGCTCCCCATAATGCGTTAGTAACAGTAGGGCAGCAAACGAATGTGTTCCCAATTGTTGGCGGAATTGGCTCCCCATAATGCATTGTCAGTAACAGTAGGGCAGCAAACTAATGTGTTCCCAATTTTTGGCGGAAGTGGCTCCACATAATGTGTTAGTAACATTAGGCAGCAAACTAATGTTTTCCCAATTTTTGGTGGAATTGGCTCCCCATAATGCATTGTTACTAACAGCAGAGAGCGTGTATATAAAGAGATGAGAGGGACAACTCCCATACTAGACCGTGTAACAGCTGCCGACTGTGGCGCTCCAAGTGGTGGTTGTTGAACAGTATATGACACAGCTGTCAAACTCAAGGCATTGTCAATGGCCTTGAGCAATCTTCGTACAGAAAAAGTGAAATATCTCTAAAACTACACCACATAGAAACAAACTGTTTGGAACACATATAGAAAACATATTTAACGATGAGACTATATTAAATTCACATGGCTAGGGTTCTGTATTTCTATTAATTTTGAATAAAATACACGTTTTGCACTACACGTACGGCAAACTCAAGGCATTGTCAATGGCGGTGAGCAATCTTCATACAGAAAACGTTAAATATCTCTAAAACTACACCACATAGAAACAAGCCGCTTGGAACACATATAGAAAACATGTTTACCAAAAGGATTATATTAAATTGATAAGGTTAGGCTTCTGTATTTCTATTAATTTTGAATAAAAACAAATGTTTTGCACTGCGCGTACTGGCAAACTCAAAGCTTGTTCAACACTAACCGCCAGGAACGCCACTGTAGCCTGTGTTACCGATTTTCGCGGGAGTTGTCCCTCTCATCTGTTTATATACACGCTCTCTGCTAACAGTAGGGCAGCAAACTAATGTGTTCCCAATTGTTGGTGGAATTGGCTCCCCATAATGCATTGTTAGTAACAGTAGGGCAGGAAACTAATGTGTTCCCAATTTTTGCCGGAATTGGCTCCCCATAATGCATTGTTACTAACAGTAGGGGAGCAAACTAATGTGTTCCCAATTGTTGGTGGAATTGGCTCCCCATAATGCATTGTTACTAACAGTAGGGCAGCAAACTAATGTGTTCCCAATTGTTGGTGGAATTGGCTCCCCATAATGCATTGTTAGTAACAGTAGGGCAGCAAACTAATGTGTTCCCAATTTTTAGCACAATTGGCCCCCCATAATGCATTGTTACTAACAGTAGGGCAGCAAACTAATGTGTTCCTAATTTTCAGTGCAAATGGCTTCCCATAATGCGTTAGTAATAGCGGAGCAGCAAACTATTGAGCTCTCAATTTTCGGTGCAAATGGCTTCCCATAATGCATTTATAATAGTAGGGCTGCAAACTAATGTGTTCCCAATTTTTGGCACAATTGGTTTCCCATAATGCATTATTAGTAACAGTAGTGCAGCAAACAAATGTATTCGTAATTGTTGGTGGAATTGGCTCCACATAATGCGTTATTAGTAACAGTAGGGCAGCAAACAAATGTATTCCCAATCTTCAGTCCAAATGGCTTCCCATAATTCCACTTCTTTGCGAAATTGAGTTATTTGGCACAAATTTAATCAATTCAAAATTGCATCTGAGATCAATTTTGGTGTCATTTGAAAACAAATTTGCTCCTATCAGAATTGTGTGTAAACTTTCAATGTAAACATATATGTGATGAAAGCATTTCTTTATGTGAAATCAAAATGGCGGTATAAATTCTACAGGCATTCCACTGTGAATATTGACCTTTGTTTCCGAGACAGTGTTAAGCCATTGCCATTCATTCAATTAAATTTATTGCACCATTTTGATTGGCTCCCATATAATGCCTTTACCTAGAGGTGTATATGTAGCACTCTGTATTCAGTGGTTATGGGTTCGATTCTTCACTGAGACAAGCAAGAGAAGACCCGGCAGATATTGGACCGCTAGTCAACCTAGTCTGGTTATTGAAATTACTCGGATAGGGCGAGGCCTGCCTGGCTCAGTATCAGAATAATTTGAGTTAGTCGGATATCATCTCATATCGGCAGCATCATGGTTCAATATTGCCGCACTATAAAGTTCCCATGAGTGCACGCCGCCACAAGCATGTGTCTGTCGCGCTATGACCTTGGATGTTGCCAGGATGTAAGACCCCAGGTTGACCATTCATTGATTACCCGCAGTTGGAGTGTAATTAGAGCGGATTGAGAAGGTGCTGATATTGCACAGGTTAAGAAGGTGCTGACATTGCACAGGTTGAGAAGGTGCTGATATTGCACAGGTTGAGAAGGTGCTGATATTGCACAAGTTGAGAAGGTGCTGACATTGCACAGGTTGAGAAGGTGCTGACATTGCACAGGTTGAGAAGGTGCTGACATTGCACAGGTTGAGAAGGTGCTGATATTGCACAGGTTGAGAAGGTGCTGATATTGCACAGGTTGAGAAGGTGCTGAAATTGCACAGGTTGAGAAGGTGCTGAAATTGCACAGGTTGAGAAGGTGCTGAAATTGCACAGGTTGAGAAGGTGCTGAAATTGCACAGGTTGAGAAGGTGCTGATATTGCACAGGTTGAGAAGGTGCTGATATTGCACAGGTTGAGAAGGTGCTGAAATTGCACAGGTTGAGAAGGTGCTGATATTGCACAGGTTGAGAAGGTGCTGAAATTGCACAGGTTGAAAGGTGCTGATATTGCACAGGTTGAGAAGGTGCTGATATTGCACAGGTTGAGAAGTGCTGATATTGCACAGTTGAGAAGGTGCTGAAATTGCACAGGTTGAGAAGGTGCTGATATTGCACAGGTTGAGAAGGTGCTGATATTGCACAGGTTGAGAAGGTGCTGAAATTGCACAGGTTGAGAAGGTGCTGAAATTGCACAGGTTGAGAAGGTGCTGATATTGCACAGGTTGAGAAGGTGCTGATATTGCACAGGTTGAGAAGGTGCTGATATTGCACAGGTTGAGAAGGTGCTGATATTGCACAGGTTGAGAAGGTGCTGATATTGCACAGGTTGAGAAGGTGCTGATATTGCACAGGTTGAGAAGGTGCTGAAATTGCACAGGTTGAGAAGGTGCTGAAATTGCACAGGTTGAGAAGGTGCTGATATTGCACAGGTTGAGAAGGTGCTGATATTGCACAGGTGAAAGGTGCTGATATTGCACAGTTGAGAAGGTGCTGAAATGCACAGGTTGAGAAGGTGCTGAAATTGCACAGTTGAGAAGGTGCTGACAGGTTGAGAAGGTGCTGAAATTGCACAGGTTGAGAAGGTGCTGAAATTGCACAGGTTGAGAAGGTGCTGAAATTTCCCAGGTTAAGAAGGTGCTGATTTTGCACAGGTTGAGAAGGTGCTGAAATTGCACAGGTTGAGAAGGTGCTGCAATTGCACAGGTTGAGAAGGTGCTGAAATTGCACAGGTTGAGAAGGTGCTGAACTTGCACAGGTTGAGAAGGTGCTGATATTACACAGGTTGAGAAGGTGCTGAAATTGCACAGGTTGAGAAGGTGCTGATTGCAGGTTGAGAAGGTGCTGATGCACAGTTGAGAAGGGCTGATATTGCACAGGTTGAGAAGGTGCTGAATTGCCAGTTGAGAAGGTGCTGATATTGCACAGGTTGAGAAGGTCTGAATTGCACAGGTTGAGAAGGCTGATATTGCACAGGTTGAGAAGGTGCTGATATTGCACAGGTTGAGAAGGTGCTGAATTGCACAGGTTGAGAAGGTGCTGATTGCACAGGTTGAGAAGTGCTGATATTGCACAGGTTGAGAAGGTGCTGAAATTGCACAGGTTGGAAATTGCACAGGTTGAGAAGGTGCTGATATTGCACAGGTTGAGAAGGTGCTGAAATTGCACAGGTTGAGAAGGTGCTGATATTGCAAGGTTGAGAAGGTGCTGATATTGCACAGGTTGAGAAGGTGCTGATATTGCACAGGTTGAGAAGGTGCTGACATTGCACAGGTTGAGAAGGTGCTGATATTGCACAGGTTGAGAAGGTGCTGATATTGCACAGGTTGAGAAGGTGCTGACATTGCACAGGTTGAGAAGGTGCTGATATTGCACAGGTTGAGAAGGTGCTGACATTGCACAGGTTGAGAAGGTGCTGATATTGCACAGGTTGAGAAAGTGCTGATATTGCACAGGTTGAGAAGGTGCTGAAATTGCAAAGGTTCAATATTCTGCTCATTTCATGAACAGCTGAAACACCTGCTTCCTATTTGAAGCTCACATGTTTTGTTAAAGAATCAGCTGCGCAACACTCGGTGTGTTATTAGCGACACCCGTCAGATTCGTTCACAGGTTGCCTTGGTATACACATAGAGGACCTTTCATTACGCATGCATTCCTTATTGCCCTAGATGCATTCTGCCAGCTGCTATTGTCGTATGACATCGCAAGAAATCGGATGAAATCGCTTCCTTTCTTTTGTTGTTGTTGTTTGTTCTTTTACTTCCTATCAACATCCAAGGTCATGTCAGGATGGGAACCGACTTGTGACAGTGCACACTCATGGAAACTTTATAGTGCTGCCCCACTTGGAGATCAGGCCACAATGACCCGATATCCCATGCAGTAACATTATCCTGATAGTGTGCTAACCAGTCATTTCTGTATCCTAGTAATGCCAAGTGCCAGGTTAGGTTGGGTAGCAGCAAGTATCGATTTTATAAGTCATTGGTTTCAATTAGCTGGGATTTGAACTCCCACCTTCAGCTGGTAAGCCTGCGCTCTACCTTTCTAATTGTTGAAATAACTCAGCAGTAGTGCAACCCTAAATGAGAGACCTGATTCCGCATGCAGACAATTGGTCTTCCTCATTCCTCGTTACTTGCCCTATCCCATTAATGTCAAGCACCAGGCGAGCTAACGACAAATATAAATTTTTAAGTCATTGGTTTGGCTCGGCCGAGGTTTAAACTGCCGCAACGTGCCACACAGGACTTGAGCATTGTCATCTCATTTGGCCATCCTGGCCTTCGGTAATATTATTACTGTTAATAATGGTGGTAATGTCATGGTACAGATGCGCCTGGCGTTGTGGATGTACTGCAGTCCACGTCCTCACCTCACCCGCTATTGTGGAGCATATGCAGATGAGGGTGCATATTTACTGCCTCATGAATATAGCATTGTGAGCCCTGAACCCACCTGCACCATTTCCATTAAAAGCCACACGTTGTAGCCATTGAAAAACACGAACAAATAAACCATGTAGAAGCACATGAAGGTCTTTAAAAAGAATTTGCAGAAAAGTAAGTTAGTAAACAAAGTGAGAAATATTTCGAACTCTGGCAGATGGTTTGATGAAGGGTAGTAAAGCTGCGTAGTCTGATGACACGTCATATTTTCAAACCCTAAGCAATTATCTAGATTTGATTTTACATATCTAACTTAGATATTGGTACACTTATGCAGTATTTGTCGCCACATAGAATGGAATACAGAGTCAATTTAATAGAACTTGTCACTTCAGAAGCCTATGGTGTTACAGATTTGGCATGGTTGCATTTCAATTATCTTAAAAGTTAGCCATTCAAAATAAAAGTGCCTTGAAACTAAAGTAAGGATATATAACAATCAATTTAATATATCTATCTCAGAAAAAATTACACAGCTTTAATGGCCGTCCAAATATGACCTTAGATGTTGCCAGGACTCCAAACTCCAACAACAACCATCCGACTAAAGCAATCAGACTATGGAACTTTAATGGTTCCAAGTCGAGGCTGCAAAGACTGCGGTTTGTGACTTAGGAGTGAATAGTTGGCGGATTGTTAGTGAATGGGGGCGGTGATTTATCTCGGTTCCCGGATGGAGCTTTATTAACCCGCAGGGGGGGGGGTGCACCAATTAGTGCCTGCAAGAGCCCACCAGGGGGCGTCCTGGGGAGAGGTTGGGGGTATATAAACTATAAAGTGTCCATGAGGGCGTATGTGTTACATATATAAGCTGTGTTCACACATGCAACATTTGGCTGACTTAGATGAGGTGAACTAGTTGAGGAGACTTAACGTGTCTGTGAACGAGGCTTACGCAAACTAGTGGAGTCGACTCAGCCCTAATTCGCCTCAGGGAAGCATTCACACGCGCGAGCTGAGTCGACTTAGATGAGGCGAACTAGTTGAGGCAACGTAAGGCCCTGTGTGAACGGGGCTTTAAAGAGACATCTACTGTGCAACTAGCGACCTTCACCTTGCTGGGTGAATAACTAGGTCAACATGTGGCACTAGGTAGCAGCAGTGACGGAGTAGACTGGAAGTGTCTGTGTTATTGATATTCCTCTGTCGAGGAGCAACAACAACGAATATGGTTTGGAGCGAGAATTCCTCCATCTTTATTCAGGACCAGAAGGGATGGCCGAATGAGTTGAATGTCCGTCACTCCTTTTGGGTGATCTTGGGATTCGAAGCCTGCTCGAGTTACACCGATGACTTAACAATTTATACTTGTTGCTTCCTACCCAGGTGCTTGGCGTTAGTAGGATAAGGCAGGAACTGGTTGGCTCAGTGTCACAGTAATGTGACTAAGTGGGATATCAGGTCATGGTACTGGTCACCTGGTCTCCCAGTGGGGCAGCACTTTAAAGTCACCATGAGTGCACACTGTCCTAAGTCAGTACGTGTCCTGATATGACCTTAGATGTTGCCAGGATGTAAAACAGATTCAGGTAGGAACTGATGCAGTAGGAATAGCATGAGGATATAATGGGGCGTTCTCTGAAACTGGGCGCCACATATTTGAGTTCCACGTTACGATGGTGATAATTAATTAATTTTCTTGTTAGCAAGTCAAATAGTTATCGTTGCACCTTTGTATTAAGTATGTTATGGCCCTGTCACACTACGACGTGACGACGTCAGCCTAGGGAGAACGTGAAAAACGTTGAACTTCTCAGCGTAGTATGCAAATTTGGGCACAAGTTGAATGTGGATGCAGCATAGTGGATGAGAGCATAACGTCAGTAAAGCGTAGTGATGCCGTCATTCAACCAGAGAGGACAACGTCATTACGCTCACGGAACGTTATGAATGTTATTCCATCGCCAGAAGAACGTTACATGACGCTACATACGTCATGACATGGTGGCGAAACATTGAACGTATGTTGAATGTACGTTCTCCTGACGTTCTCCTAACGTTCTCCTGACGTTCCCATTATGCCGCGTGGGCATTTCCACCCAGTATAATGTGGGTCAACGTAGTTGAATGTAGTGAGCAGCATTTGACTAACGTCCGTTTAACGTCATTGATGTTCGCTGAATGTGAACAGAACGTACGGCGAATGTAAACCCTTATGTTTGAGGTACGTCAAAAGTTTTGAACATGTCCAAAACCTTGAAGTAACTAGACGTAACACGACGTAATGTGACGTAGCTCAACGTCATTCTGATGTCATCATAACGTAACCCAACGTACGTCAACATAATGACAAAAAATGACCATGTTAGGCTCACGTTCACTCGTTACGTCGTAGTGTGACAGGGGTATAAGCAATGCTACATTACATGAGGTATCCACCAACATGTATCAAATGCAGGCTATTAAAGTAGTATAATTTTGTGCCAAATGAAAATATCGAGATAATGCATTTACCCAAATATTTTTTTGAATTTATTGTGTATGTTATAAGGATGCTCGGGATCTGTTTGATTTGCATGTTACATGAGTGATATAAACATAATGTTACTTGGATGAACAGCGTCCTAATTTAATTAATTATTGATTAATCATAACAAGTATAGGAACAAGCAGGGAAGCGGCACGTAGCTCAGGCGGTAGAGTGTTCACATGTGAACTTGAGGATTATCTGATCGATCCTGCTCAGTGAACACGTTTGCAGCTTGGGCTATTTTCCGTTCCAACCAGTGGTCCATAACTGGTTCATCAAAGGCTGTGGTACATGCTGTCTTGTCGATGGGAAAGTGCATATAAAAGACCCCTTGCTGCTTATCAGAAAGAGTAACCTATGTGGCGGTAGTGGGTTTTCTCCAAAGAAATATGTTAGAATGACCATATGTTTGACATCCAATAGTTGATGATGAAAATCAATGTGCTCTAGAGGCATCGTTAAATAAAACAAACTTCAGGAACAAGCAGCGACAGCAAACAGACCTATGAGGCACGGTCTTGTTCATGAATTGAAAATTGTGCATTTTACTAGTAACATGGGTAATTTACAGATGGAGGCGCTCAAACCCCGACACTCACTGCCTGCCGCCCTGGCGCCACTTCTCTGCTTACGAGAGAACCAACCCGAACTCCCCCCCAGCTGCAGACGCCTACCGGCTTAAAACCGAACTAACACAGCCAGACACTGGAGACGAGCGCGTCTTTTCCCGCCAAAACATCACATGATTTGAAAACTCAAACCGTTCCTCCCCCTCCACGGTCTCAGTCCTCCTGCAGCCAGCATCCAGTAAGAACCTCCACCACCTTTTTCCACCCACCCACCGACCCAACCAAACCAAACCATTGTGTGAATTTGATTCAAGAGAATAGCCAATGTATGAATTGGATTTAAGAAAATGACAATTGAATGCATTGTATTTAATTCCTTGGTCATTGTTTCCCCCAATAGTCGATGTTTACTTTTTGTACCTGAGGGTCATTCAACAAACAAACAAAAGCAATGGTCATTGAATGCATGCATTTAATTGAATGATCATTGTATGTCTGTGTTTAATTGAATGATCATTGAATGCATGTGTTTAATTGAATGATCATTGTATGCATGTGTATACTTGAATGATCATTGTATGCATGTGTTTAATTGAATGAACATTTTATGCATGTGTATACTTGAATGATCATTGTATGCGTGTGTTTAATTGAATGATCATTGTATGCCTGTCTTGAATTGAATGCTAATCGTATGCATGTTTTTAACTGAGTGGTCATTGTATGCATGTGTTTAATTGAATGATAAGTGTATGCCTGTGTTTAATTGAGTGGTCATTGTATGAATGTGTTTAATTGAGTGATCATTGTATGCATGTCTTTAATTGAATGCTAATTGTATGCATGTGTTTAATTGAGTGATCATTTTATGCCTGTGCTTAATTGAATGCTAATTGTATGCCTGTGTTTAATTGAATGATCATTGTATGCGTGCATTTAATTGAGTGGTCATGGTATGCCTGTCTTTAATTGAATGCTAATTGTATGCCTGTGTTTAATTGAGTGATCATTGTATGCCTGTGTTTAATTGAGTGATAATTGTATGCCTGTGTTTAATTGAGTGGTCAGCCAATGCTCATTGTCAACACTCTGGGGAACTCCCCTCCTAAGTTGACACACAATCTGGGTATCAACTAATGGAGCATGCATCATGTTTTCCAGCAAACACCACTTACGCAGTACTTTGGTACCTGTCTCATATGAAAGTGACATAGCCAGATGGCTTTGCAGTGTGGCCATATGCTTTCATTATCTTTATATATATATATATATATATATATATATATATATTGGTTTGATCATTATAATGTACTCTCCTTTAGATTGAAGTAATTTGATTATGGATGGATATCCCCATGCCATCACCTCTGCCAATTTGGATTTCCACCACTGTGTATAACTCAAGCATCATCAAAGGCCAGTTATAAATCACTTGGCTGGGTACAAGTGAAGAGTTCAGGCGCAAAACCATGTAAACGCCAATTCAAAAATTTATTAAAATTTACAGAATTTTATCTGAAAATAAGTTTAATTCTCATTAATTCCACCTTTGTTGTGATGACATGATGATGGAACAATGAACAAAAAAGTAGGAATGTAAAAGAATTCACTTATTGAGGTTCAATTTTAATGTTTATCTCGATTTTTGGATTGGCGTTTACATGGTTTTGCGCTGAACTCTTCAAGTGTAGGCTCAGGCTTTCTATCGACCAACTGTCTAATTGTGAAAAAAAAGACTATTTAGACTTATCCATGATATGCAGTGTAAATCTTCACAAAAAAAACCCCAAATAACTTTGGGGATATTTAAAGCGAAAGCAAGCGCAGTTATTATTGCTGTTTCAGCCTTAATAGGTTCTATTGAATTGACTTAGCGCTTGCCTTCTATGCAGCGACAAATGCTTATTTAATAAGTGCACCAGTATCAAAGTTGGATATGTAGGATCAAATCTAAGCATGCGTGAGGGTTTTGAAAATGTGCCGCTGCATTTGCCTGTGCGGCTTTAAGGGTCGGCATCAATTACACTAATAAGGCAGCTATTCAGCTTCCGGTGCGGAGGATGCCGGGAAGGCCAGTGCGCAATTAGGCGCTCCAGTCAAGGGCCACTTCCGGTGTTCCGCAAAGCAGGACCCACCTCTCACCCTGGTGGTGGTGAATGGAACTAACATGCCGTGCATCATTGCTATGGACAGTTAAATGTGGAAATGATTGGTGGCGTCTCTTTTTTGGTTTATAGTTTTATTGTAGGCTGCACTGACCTCTCAGACATGGAGCCACATCGACAGGTAGTCGTGGGTAGGGTGGTGACATCAGGGAGCCTATGTGGTGTATTGGTTAGTGTAGTGGTCTGCGCTGACCTCTCAGACAAAGAGCCCCATAAACAGGTAGGCGTGGGTAGTTTGGTGACATCGGGGATCCTAGGTGGTGTAATGGTTAGTCTAGTAGTATGCACTGACCTCTCAGACAAATAGCCACATAGACAGGTAGGCGTGGGTAGTTTGGTGACATCGGGGATCCTAGGTGGTGTAATGGTTAGTCTAGTAGTATGCACTGACCTCTCAGACAAATAGCCACATAGACAGGTATGCGTGGGTAGTTTGGTGACATCGGGGATCCTAGGTGGTGTAATGGTTAGTCTAGTAGTATACACTGACCTCTCAGACAAATAGCCACATAGACAGGTAGGCACGGGCAGTATCTAGATGGTATAATGGTTTGCACACTGGCCCAGACTGCAAGAGATGCCGGTTCGAATCCCGCTCTAGGCGCAATATTTCTCATTTTCATCACCCCCACGACAGCATTGTGGTAGTCTGCACTGACCTCCCGGGCAAGGAGCCAAATAACCCGGTGGGAGTGGATGGGGTGATTGCATCAGGCGTCTAGGTAGCGCAATGGTTAGCATGCTAGCCCTGGAATGGCAAGAAGTGTGGTTCGCAATATTTCCCATTTTCATCACCGCCAACGACACAAGTAAGAATACGCTGACAAAGGTAAAGTCCTGAACATATAACAGCTCCATGAAGGATCAGAACTGGACCGCCTCGACACTAGGAGAAGCATCCATCTATTATCGCTCACGTATAAGAAGGCTACCGATCCACACTACACAGACCACCCTGGTGTAGCCGCTACAATGAGTGACGGCCTCCTTCTCCAGGTGCCAAGACCAACAACAAACGGCCGAGCCAGAGCCGTTATCCACACACGAGGCGAGATGTGGAATATGTGCTCCCCCACCCGCTAGATTTACTGCGGCTCCAACACACTTGGGATTTAATCCTGCTCTCGGAATATACCTGACTGAGACAAGCACTTCATCTCAACGATTGATGAGAACCATGCTACGCTGCTCTGGGGTGATTGGTTGGTTGTTGGAATTTTACGTCCTGGCAACATCTAAGGTCATATCAGGACGGGTACCAACACTGTTACAGTGCACATTCATGGTGACTTTATAGTCCTTCCCCACGGGAAGACCAGGCTGCCAGCACCATGACCCGATATCCCACTCAGTCACATTATCCTGACACTGAGCCAACCAGTCCTTGCCATATCCTATTAATGCCAAGCACCTGGCGCCAGGCGAGCAAGTGACAAGTATCCATTTTTAAGCCATTGGTTTGACCAGGGTTCGAACCCGAGGTTACAAATCCCACGATCTACCAAAGCGGGAGACTGATGCTCTGGAGCCTGGATGTGCCCCCCCCCCACACACAACCACCTTCCTTCAACAACTGCAGCCATTATGAGGACCCTGTCTCTCTCCTTCTGCTGCATCCACTTTATGGATCCACCTTCCCACTGCCTACCTACAGACAAACACTGAAACCTGTACAGCTATCAAATATAGCTGCATATTTCCACATTTACCCCATATAGTAGAACGTCAGAAACCAGTAGGAGACATCATGCTAAACAACTACCTGATTACATAAGTTGCCAGATAAGATGTGCAGTTGAAATAATTGGTGGTATCTCTAAAGCAAAATGGGCTGAAAACAACAAAGAAAATGGAGTGCCTGAAACCCGTACAGATTATGCACAAACCTAACCTTCAAAGGTATGACAGAATCTAACGTAGTGTATCTAGATTAAAACACTAATCTCATGGGTAAAAGTATTACAAACGTTGACTACCTACAACGTAGAGCATGAAAACTAAAAACATATATTAAAAAATTGGGAACGACCAGATTTTTACACCATAAGCAAGTTTACAGAAATTATTGATAAAGGAAGTAAATCTGTATGGATTATGACAACCACTGCACAGCTACAAACACAAGTTTGTGCACTTAACTGTTATGAGCAGAATAAACAAACAATCACTAAACAAACAATCAAAATAACAATAGGCAACCCGACCAATACTAACATCGCCATTATCAATCAAAAAGTATCAATATACATCCGCTTTCACAGCTCATCACATTCTCATTCCTTAGTAGCCAGACGCGCTGGCCTAATTAGTAGAGCGTGGGCCTCGTGTGTGGAAGGTCAGGAGTTCTGTTCCCGGTCGAATCAAACCAATGTCATATAAAATTGATACTTGTCGCTTCCTAGCCTGGCACTCGGCATAAATAGGATATGGCAAGACTGGTTGGCTCAGTGTCAGGATAATGTAAGTGAGCGGGAAATTAGATAATGGGTGCTGGCGGCCTGATTTCCCAGTTGGGGATCACTATAAAGTCACCATGAGTATGCACTGACACAAGTCAGCAGCCATCCTGATATGACCTTAGATGTTGCCAGGATGTAAAACTCTCAACAACCAACCAACCATTCCTTACCCGGTTCATAATTTAAAGGATTTGTGTAAATTACTCAGAGTATCTCATCATCATCATGCTGTCGGTCGCGATGTGACAAAGACTGCTTTCATTACTTGACTGCCGCTCTCCATTTAGGTCTCTGCTGTGAGAGTGATGTCCATGAGTTGGTCTTAATGTCTCTCAGCTTCAGGTTTCTCTTGATACATTTCATGAAAGCTGCCTGCAAAAGTGTTGAAGTGCTGCTAGCTTTTGCAAGTGACCAGCGGTGCTCTCTCGGGGAGCAAATAGAGGTTTCACACTGGCAAGAACATGTCCAGGCAGGCGCAAAACTATTTGTCCCTGCAGTGGCTGGTCAGGAGATGTTGGGAGTCCATAATCAACCGCCCTTGATGCTGCCACAGTGACAGGGTTTTTTGTTCAGGGTTTGCTCCCTTAGCCTTCGGTTCTGTCAAGAACCTTTACCACAAGGCAGTGGTTTACAACTCTGCAGGGCAGGGGCGTCAAACTCCCTGATGTATTGCAATACCTGCATACTCAGAGTATCTACAGCTGGAAAACCAGGGCCCCAGTTCGGACAAATGAGTTATTTTGAAGAATAAAACACCAACAATAAATGTGCCGCTCATGTTACTTTACTGATTAAACAAAAGTCCACAGTTGTCCCAAAGACCCTATAATACTAAGATGGCTCAATCAGCCTGTACTGTGTAATCAAAATGATCAAACCCACCACTTGGTGCGCTGGCTGTTCTCTTGGTTATTATATGTATAAATGTATATATGAATGTGAAAGATGTGTGATGATGGCGATGCTGATGATGATGCTGATGATGATGTGTGTTTGTTCATAGCAATTTCATATTGATGTGTATTCATAATTACCTGTCTCATGTATAATATAATTGTATGTGTTTACATGTGAAACACCAACCAGCAGCTGGGTTGATCAAACCCACCACAAGGTGGCACTGCGGAATTTACATTACCATGGGAGAGATAGGGAGTGAGCCGTCTTAGTATTATAGGGTCTTTGGTTGTACTCCCCCTTATAAGGACATGTTGTGCATACCTCTACAAAAGGCATTCGTGACGTCATGAAAACTTATTTTTATTTGCTGGGGTTCAGTTCTGGGTCCGTTGAGCCCTTTCTATGGCCTCATATAATGCCCCCAGCTGGGGTTTAATCGAGCCTGAAAGGAATATGAATTGAGACTATCTGAGCCTATTTGAGCCTATCTGAACCTATTTGAGCCTATTTGAGCCTCTTTGAGCCCATTTGAGCCCATTTCGGCCCAACTGAACCTATTTGAGCCTATCCGAGCCGAGGTGATTCAGGGTGAGCTGGTATAAGCCTATGAATTAGTGGCGCCACACTGCGGCGACGGTTGGAAGTGAACTTACTCAGACTCCGGAGAGAGATAGTGAGTAACCGTAAAATATCAACAGCATTCGAATCAGACACAGGAGGCCAAGGCAAAGCATTTCTTGATATCTTTGTATATCATTTCTAACAATTATCAATTATATCTTTATTTGAATAAAGCGGATGCCGACAATGTTAAGAGATGCAATCCCAGCTTTATTTCATTGCTGATCTGAATGTTTCATATCCACACAAACAAAGCCACCTGATATTTATTTAAATAAAATGGTTATGAAGGACTGAAGGTGCGACCCGGCATGCCAGGTCGCAGCTTCAGCTCTACATGGTGGAGGTTGGGGTTGGTCGCAAAGTTAGCATTTTGTTTGATTTGAAAGGAGTGACACATCCACCCGCTACCGTCCTGATCGACTCTCAGTTGGATGGAAGGCTTCCTCCCCATCCACGCGAGTCATGTTGGCAGACTTTCACACCCTGGCGTTGCTGTATATATACCAACCGGCCACTAACCATGAGGTGTGTCTCACCCAGTCGACCATGTGTCCAACCTGCACCATTGCGTCCTTATCAACATTAAATGGGGATGCCCAATGGAAGGTAACCATGCCAAAAGTAGCCCGATAGCAGACTACACAGCTACGTACAGCCTATGATATGTAAATAGGAGTAGGCTAGTCTAGTAGTAAGAGTAGAAAAAATATAATACATATATGCCAAGAAAATCCAAGAAAATTTAACATAGACTACTAACCAGACGAACCAACTATCTATCTGCTGCTGAAATGCAGGCAATCAAATACCTTATCAGAGGCTACTGTGTGATAAGATAACACCAACACCACAGCTGGCCAGCATTGAAAAAAAGCCTGAATACCCAGGATTATATGCTATGGACAGTATAAATACAGCCTCAATAAAAATTTTAAAAATTGTGTTAAATGGACAAGAAGGACTGAAGCTGCAACCGGAATGGTGGGTTACACACAGCTATAGCGGAAGTCGGGGTTGGTGCCATTACCAGCTATATCCCTCACTATAGCTCCTATACCTTAAAGGTGCATAGTCCGATGCTTTTGAGTTTCTGCCATTTTCTGAGATAATTACAGTATGCTATTCATTATAGTCTACAGTAGTTTAGTTTCAAGCACCCTTTATTTTAAATTGCTAACTTTGGAGATATTTGACGTTAAAAGATGCTTAATTAATTTTCGCATGCATGCCAAAGCTCTGGCACAATAGACTTCAGTCATAACAGGTTGTGTTAAATTGACTTATTATGACTTTATATGCAACAACAAATGCTTAATAAGTGCACAAGAATCTAAGGTGAATAAGTCACCTTAAGTCTAGATAACTGTTTGGGTTTTGAAAATTTGATGTTTTCATCGGACTATGCAGCTTTAAAGTGTCAACTTTTAGAAAGCAAAACACTCATCTAGATTCGAACCCACACATCTAACATAGATACCGGTGTACTTAGTAAGTTTATGTTGTGGCATCGAAGGGCATACTATTTCAATTTAATAGAACACGTTATTGCTTAAGCATCATCATCATCATCATGCTGTCGGTCGCGATGCGACAAAGACTGCTTTCATTACTTGACTGTCGCTCTCCATTTAGCTCTCTGTTGTGAGAGTGATGTCCATGAGCCAGTCTTGATATCTCACAGCTTCAGGTTTCTCTTGATGGTATCCTTGAACTGGAGACGAGGGTGCCCTCTCTTTCTGTAACCAGAAGACAGTTGTGAGTAGAGGATCTGCTTTGGTAGCCTGTCTGATGACATCCACATGAGGTGTCCAGTCCAACGGAGATTCTTCTTGATCAGAAGATCATCCATGAAAGCTGCCTGCAAAGTGTTGAAGTGCTGCTGGCTTTTGCAAGTTACCAGCGGCACTCTCTCGGGGAGCAAATAGAGGTCTCACACCGGCAAGAACATGTCCAGACATGCGCAAAGCTATTTGTCCCTGCAGTGGCTGGTTGGAAGATGTTGGGAGTTCTATACATCAACCGCCCTTGATGCTGCCACAGTGACAGTGTTTTCTGTTCAGGCTTAAGCCTATGGGATCAGAATTGTGACAAGCACACCCAACATTAATGTTGCATGTTTACACTTCAAATATCTCCTAAGGTAGATAGTTGGATTAAATCAAATTCACCTTAAACTAAAGTTAGGTCGATTATAATGATGAACCTTATATATTTGTCTCAGGAAATGAGAGACATACAAAACCATCAGATCATGCAACATTAAGCTCGCTTTGCACCAATAACAACATGAGTTCTGGCAACCAACCTCGGTTTGGTAATTGCTCGTTTTGAGGTTACTCTAGTGGCTTCTTCCTTTTGTGCTTAGATAGATCAAAGTCTCACAGTTAGTTTGGTGTTCAGATACAAATCAACACTGCCAGCTCTCACAGATGGGACGTCTGAGGGGGTACAGCGCCTGCTTGCCAAGCGGCAGTTCTTGGGTTCGATCTCCGGACCGAGTCAAACCAATATGCATTTGCAAATATCTAGTTGTTGGTCGGTTGTTGGAGTTTTAGGTCCTGACAATATGTAAGGTCATGTCAGGACCGGTACCGACTTGTAACAGTGCGCACTCATGGCGATTTTATAGTGCTTCCCCACTGGGAGACCAGGACACCAGTAAGTACCATGAACTAATATCCCACTCAGTCGCATTATCCTGACACTGAGCCAACCAATCATTGCCATATCCTAATAATGCCAAGCACCTAGCTAGGAAACAACAAGTATCAATCTTTAAGTCATTGGTTTGATTCGACCATGGTTCGAACCCGTGCGTTCGAATCCCACGATCTACCAAAATGGGAGACAGACGCTCAACTCATTTGGCCACCCTGTCTGGTCTATGATGTAGTTGTCCCTAAGGAGCCTAACACCATGATTTACTGGGATGCGGGAAGGAGTGGTGAAATGAGAAAACCCAATTATATGCAGTGGAAATTTCCACCGCTTGACCAAAGTGTATATATAACAACAACATAAATATCAATGTGAATATTACACGAATGTAGGACTAAATTCAATGTGTATTAAATGATACAACAGTGCACTAAAGGCTCACTACATTGATTTGTTATTCAACATTTGATGGACACTCGGGTCTAGTTTCCAAGATTATTAGTAATATAAACGTGATTATTTACATAGCAATCATACACGTTTTCAATCAGAGTTGCAATCTAATCTATTTCTCATTTGGCAAATATTTGCCAACTCAGCAGAAAATCTGTGTTATTCCGCCTACGTTCGCATTGTCTGAATGAACGCAGTCAAGCAGAATCCCATCTGTTGATAACTATTGCAAAAGTATATTCAATTTAAATAAATATGTAGCGAGCCTCAACCAATGTGACAGTTTGTCTACAAATGTGGCAGAATCGATGTTTTCCGAGTTCCGCTGGTCCCTCCGGAAGGACTGAGGCTGTGACTCAGGATACCGGGTCACAGCTTCAGCTGACATGGCGGAAGTTCAGGTTGGTGCCCCAACACAGATCTATCTTTTGCTATAGGCTGTATCATTTAAACTCAGTGATAAGCACATGCATCCTGATGACTAACCTTGGTTGGGTTCTTGCCATACATTTGTTTGAAATGTAGATTGCAGTGAAATTGTTCTAGAAAATATTTTACGTGACATAAAATACCACTTTGTATATGTGTAGTCATCACATCCCCCACTGTCCACCACCTCAGCTATAGCTGTGACCCAGTGAGGAGGTCACAGCTTCAGTCATTCTCTAGGGACTTGTAATGCTCTCATTACACAGCTTACAAATTGATCCCAACTTAATTTGGGTAAAATCTTAAGCAAGTAATTTAGAAATGCTACATAATCAACCTGCATTAAGAGAAAGGATTAATACTAAAATAACAGCTAAATGGATATTGAATTGAAATAAGGATATCTGTGTGTGGCAATAAAGGTCAAGGTCAGTCAAATATAATATGGTTGCATTGAGATTTTTTAATATTGTCACATAGATAGGTGTGTGTGTGTGTAGGATGAATGCACCAGGGAGTCTACATAGTCTAATGGTTAAGACGCTTGTCTACTCCTGAGGCCGGGAATCTCATTTGCTTGCATTCCCAAATGGTTTGAAAAGAAGCAATGCCCAGCATTTAAAATTTAATATTGTCTTAACCAATTTGGTATTAGCTCATGATTTTAGAAGCAATCTTGATTTCTCACACGTGTGATAATAATGGGCTATGGCATTGTGTCTGACTTGTTGCAGAATGAGGACAGCAGGACGTAGCTCAGGTGGTAGAGTGTCCACATGCGAAAGTGTTGGTCATCCTATCGATCGGTGGACACAATTGCAGTTTTGGATATTTTCCGTTCCAACCAGTGGTCCACAACTGGTTCATCAAAGGCTGTGGTATGTGCTGTCCTGTCTGTGGGAAAGTGCTCATAAAATACCCCTTTCTGCTAGTCGGAAAGAGTAGCCTATGTGGCGGCAGGGGGTTTCCGCCAATGTAATATATCAGAATCACCTTATGTTTGACGTCAAATAGCCGATGATATAAAAATCAATGTGTTCTAATTAAACAAAACAAGTTTAATTTGGCGCAGAATGATAAGTGAGACTAATTTCCACCTTCCTCGTGACTCGCCTAACCCGACATCTTCTGATGGGCTGCTGTGTTTCTTGTCGCTATTCCGCCTTCTGACCTCCCCCCCCTCGTTTCTGTTCACCTCAGGGCTTGTCTCCGGTGTCCATAATCAACTTGTGTTACTTTCACTATTGCCTTCTCGTCGCTGTTTTGCCGATTTATGGATCAGGTATTTCATCATATTTATCTTATGTTGCATAGTCAGATGGCTTTGAATTTCTGTCATCTTCTGAGGTAAATATATAAATTGGATATGCAAACTGTTATGAAATCCCGTCTGTGCGGGCGCCCGCACTATATATGCAGGCTACAGAATGCTATTGATGGCCGATCCCATTAGGTGGTATGGCGAGGTTATGGTTACTGTCATTATGTTCTCTCATATGATTAGCTGTACTGCTCAACAAGGCTATACTGCCCTGATATCCTGGGTAATGCGTAGGGTTCATAGCTCCCCTTTCCTCTCCCGTATTATATGAAATATATATCAAAGCTTACCCCATAATAGATACAACACACAACACAACACACGATCCGAGTTCAGCACCAGCAGAAGTGTAGATAATAGATAGCCCTGAATGCTTAGTTGCATTCACTTATATTATGTTTTCAGATACATACAACAGTGGATGTTATAGACCTCCTTATTGGCTATTACACTGATGCACACCAGGAATTCCTCTCCCGCATGATCTCTCCCTAACATAGTTCACCATTGGCTGCCTTAAGGACTCACCCCCCTCCCACCCAACCCCGGCCACCACCTAGCCATCGTGGGATTACCACATAACATGCCGCTGACCGTGTGGCTGGGTGAGATAAGGGGGAGGGATTTCTGCTTAAAGGGGCACTTTTCCCTCCCCCGGTGAGAGCATTATAAAGGGAGTACTGTTTCCCATTTAGCCATCTCGATACTCAATACATACTTAATCTGAGAATTTTACACTGTGGCCAGGAAGAGAAGCAATAACAGCTGGGGGGAGGGGGGGTGGGGAGGTTAGAAGGCGGAATAGCGACAGGAAACACAGCAGCCTATCAGCTATTCCAGGGAAAATTGAAACATATAAACAACATTAATCAAAAGAGAGCTACATGCACTGCTAGATTAATGACAGCAACGAATAAAATGAATTAAAAAAGAAAAAAGAAAGATTGATAAATAAATAGAAAATACACTGATAATTAGAGCAGAGTCTTAGAAGGTATACATGATAGGTATGATACATACAGGAGGTAAACTTTAACCTTAAAATCAGAAACTAACGGCCACTAACTAATACATTGTAGAACAAACAAACTCACAGAGGTTTGGGGGGATGTGGGAGAATGCTTACAAACAGAGAAAGAATGCACGCAGTCGATAGCTACACAACTGACAGTGATAAACACAGGGGCAGTCATAAGATCATAAGATTGTTACTGTCTATCGGTGAAAACAAGTCATTAGACTCAACCTTATGGGCTGCATAAATACATGCATCACAAGTCGGTTGATTGCTATAATCCATGTTACTTTAGTTTGAAGTAATTTAGATCTTTTCAGTTATTTCAAGTGCATACATGTCACATATATGTTGGTTGTCCAAAGTCTGACCCCATCAGCTTCAAGAGAAACAGGTTGTATTAAATTGACCTAATGTGCTCTCCTTGGTAGCAACACATATGTACTAAGTGCACAAGAATTTAAGTTAGACATACAGGTTCAAATCTAGGAAAGTGCTTTGCTTTTAACTATGTGATGTTTGTATTGAACTATGCAACTTTAATTGTATCATAGTGAAATGTTTGGTTCATGAGTAATGAAAAATGGAAAGGACCAAAAGCTAATTTAGCAATGATAGTTGATTCCCATTGAACTAATATGAGTATTACCTCTGCCAATTTGGATGTTGACAACTGTGTATAACTTAAAGCGTCATCAAAGGCCGGTTGCTCTCATATGATATATATGTGGTATGGGAGGGTAAAAATCCCTTGGGTCAGAAAAGGTGTGGGCTCGGGCTTTCTATTCTATTGACCAATTGCATAATGGTGAAAACAAGCCTATTCAGACTTATCCGTGATAGGTGGCATAAATCTTCAAGAAAACAAAAGGAAGTCTGCACTGAACTTGCGGACAAGACCCACACATGGGTAACTGTGGGTAGGACATATTGTTGCCAACTGCCTGCAACACCCCCCCCCCCACCCCCACCCACAAGCAGGGAAGTAGTATGACAGAGGCAATTTGAAATGACTATCTCCAATTGCTGACGGGTGATGATTGAAAGATGGTCCATTACACGCGAGCCCTCCTTCCATCACACACCCACACACATTCACACACTTTCATACAACTGACAGACACACTCACTCACACCCTACCACACCATCACACACCCTCAGCCATCCTATTCCACCTTTTACAATCTACACACAACCTCACACACTCTCACACTCAGACACGCCCACTCACACACCCTACCAGCCATTCCGCTGTGTGTACAGATCACTAATACAGATTTGAGTCCCTTCAATAAATCGGAAAGAAGATTTTTTTTAACGTGGCGTAACTGTTTCAGCAGGGGGGGGGGTGCTTTGAAAAATTCGTCAGTTTTATTTGAATAAATAAGGTTGTAATTAAAATGAGCTTAAGACAGCATTAAACAAGCAAATTAACAACCCATATGTTGCCATGGAAACACATTGAATGTGAAACCTTTTGAAAGGTAGTCCCTACGGAGTAAACTGATAGGTGGCGCTGTGAATTGGTTAAACCACACCACACTAATGTAGTGGTGAACTGATAGGTGCCGCTGTGAATTGGTTAAACCACACCACACTAATGTAGTGGTAAACTGATAGGTGCCGCTGTGAATGGGTTAAACCACACCACACTAATGTAGTGGTGAACTGATAGGTGGTGCTGTGAATTGGTTAAACCACACCACACTAATGTAGTGGTGAACTGATAGGTGGCGCTGTGAATGGGTTAAACCACACCACACTAATGTAGTGGTGAACTGATAGGTGGCGCTGTGAATGGGTTAAACCACACTGCACTAATGTAGTGGTGAACTGATAGGTGGTGCTGTGAATTGGTTAAACCACACCACACTAATGTAGTGGTGAACTGATAGGTGGCGCTGTGAATTGGTTAAACCACACCACACTAATGTAGTGGTGAACTGATAGGTGGGCTGTGAATTGGTTAAACCACACCACACTAATGTAGTGGTGAACTGATAGGTGGCGCTGTGAATGGGTTAAACCACACCACACTAATGTAGTGGTGAACTGATAGGTGGCGCTGTGAATTGGTTAAACAGCACCACACTAATGTAGTGGTGAACTGATAGGTGGCGCTGTGAATGGGTTAAACCACACCACACTAATGTAGTGGTGAACTGATAGGTGGCACTGTGAATTGGTTAAACAGCACCACACTAATGTAGTGGTGAATTCAATAGGTGGCGCTGTGAATGGGTTAAACAACATAATGTAGTGGTGAACTGATAGGTGGCGTTGTGAATGGGTTAAACAACATGATGTAGTGGTGAACTGATAGGTGGCACTGTGAATGGGTTAAACCACATAATGTAGTGGTGAACTGATAGGTGGCACTGTGAATGGGTTAAACCACACCACACTAATGTAGTGGTGAACTGATAGGTGGCGCTGTGAATGGGTTAAACCACACCACACTAATGTAGTGGTGAACTGATAGGTGGCACTGTGAATGGGTTAAACCACACCACACTAATGTAGTGGTGAACTGATAGGTGGCACTGTGAATGGGTTAAACCACACTGCACTAATGTAGTGGTGAACTGATAGGTGGCGCTGTGAATGGGTTAAACCACACCACACTAATGTAGTGGTGAACTGATAGGTGGCACTGTGAATGGGTTAAACCACACCACACTAATGTAGTGGTGAACTGATAGGTGGCACTGTGAATGGGTTAAACCACACCACACTAATGTAGTGGTGAACTGATAGGTGGCACTGTGAATGGGTTAAATTAAAGCATATGCTAACCGTGTCTGCAGCCCCTAATTAAATCTAGGAACCCGGAGTCAAGCACCTGGAATTAAGGCAAGTAATTAGCGTCCGGATAAATCCGATAAGTGGCGCCACCAGGTGGCGCTCATAACTCACTGTAAGCGATTATACGCATCTCAGGATAATCCCCCTACATTAGTCTGGTTCCCTGGCCGCTTCTTGTGGAGAAGGGGGTAGGGTATTGAGTGCCATCTTGGAAGGCTGACTACCTTTGTTTGTTTAGTAGTCTGCCCTGACCTCTCCATATCCTGAGCCACATAGATATGTCGGCGTCGGAAGGTGATTGCGTCAGGGAGCCTAGGTAGTTTAATGGTTAGCGTGCTACCCCCTGGAATGACAAGAATTTCCCATTGTCATTACTTACACAACCCTTTGTAAAATATTCCGATAATTGCACATTGGTGGGTGATGTGAACTAGTCTATAAGGGATTACAAATGTTATATGAAAGGTAAATGATGTAATGTGACAAGATGCATGTGGTATTATGTAGTGCTGGTTATCCTTTACTTAGATTAAATAGACATTGTGTATTCTATAGATAGTGTGAGAGGGGCACTGCTGTTAGTGTGATAGGGCCTTAGCAGCTCAGCCCACAACCCCCTCCCCCCCAACTGTTAGATACGGATCACTGCACACCCAGACACAACAGGGCAGTGAGGCCAAAACAACCAAAGCATGGTTACAAGCATGCTTGCTGTTAATTGGTAGATATGTGGATGCTAACTGTTGATTGGAGGATCTGGTCATGTGACAGGCCATCTTGGATTCTAAAACCCTACTACTATATAATAATAAACCTGAGGGTGCAAGCTCTCTCTCTCTAACCTTCACCCTATACTCTGCCTTTCTTCTACTTGCCTGTAGTGATTTCCTATTTAGCCTGCCTACACAACTACAGCTGCCAGCCGACGACTTTACACCTGGTTTCATGACCGGGTTCCTGTACAAGCTTCATGCTAGGCACTGTATGGTTGAAGAACCTACCCTGTGTATGTCTGGTAAGCGTATTGCCTGTATGTATCAAATTGTAAGCATTAAAACGACTTATGGACATAAGCCATTTAAAAGACTTATAATTCTAGAGGAATGAATGTCTGCACTGATCTCTCAGGTAAGGAGCCACATTGACAGGAAGGAAAGGATATGGTAATTGTATCAGGGAGTCTAGGTAGCGTAATGGTTAGCACACTAGCCCCAGATTGGCAAGAAGTGTGGGTTTGAATCCTGCGCGAGGCATAATACTTCGCATGTCATCATCCCAACGACAATCGTGAAGGAGATAACCAATATAAGACAATGCGCACTATTTACATAATTCTGCAATGTTTGCATTGGGTTTGATTTGGCGGGAATGACACTTTCCCCCCTCCAACCTCCACCCTCCACCCCCAACAGCACCTTGGAATCGTCAGGTGGGTGGACGAGTCCATTCACATCTTTTCTCCTGCCGCTGTTTATAAATTGTATTTATCATTGTATTTATTACCCGACAGGAAGAATGCTGAGTCAATTGAGAAGATTCAAAGAAGAGCAATGAAGCTTGTACATGGATTCGATGAAATACCCTTCGAACAACGTATGCATCATTTGAAGATCCCAAGCATGTACTACAGACGGCCCTGGGGGGATATGATTGAAGTATTCAAATATCTCCATGGTATCTAGAAGACAGGCAGCCCCCTTATCAGAGACTCAAACACCAGGACCAGAGGACACTCCCTGAAGCTGAGGAAGTGCTACTCCAGACTGGACTTGCGACACAACCTTTTCGGCTTTAGGGTGGTTGACCTGTGGAATGACTTGCCAGAGAGTGTCGTAGCAGCAGAGTTGGTGAACTGTTTCAAGTCCCAACTGGATGCATACTGGTCAAGCATTACGAATATCTTGGAGCCAGTGACAGTTGCTACAATCCACCACATCTGAAGAACTGTCTCCATTTATATTAATTAAGAGCGGCTAACAGGTCCAAGGCCTATTACAACTGTATCCTATTGATTGTTTGATCAGCGAGCCAGCAATGCACACATTTCCCCACACAGCCACCCTACTACAGGCTTTAATTTTTTGGTAAATAGTTGTTATCCTGTCTGAATAATACATTTATCAGTGCCAAGGCACTGATCCTATCATATCACTATTTCAATTAGCCATACACACAAATCATTTTAATGATTAGCAAACTAGGAAATGAGAATGTGATGCGTTATAAAAGATGTCCATTGGTACTTTTCAATTGATGATGGTGCATTGGGGTGTCAGCCATATGACGGGTTGCTTATTATATATGCATGTTGTCAGTACTTTCATTGGTTGGGTTCCGATGTTCTGCTATATGGCGAAAGTTCAGAAACATTCATCTAGGTTGGGTAACTGTGAGATTTTAGCGTTAGTTAATAGGCAGGCAGTGGGCACACAATGGAGGCAGGAGAAGGAGAGTGAGGTTTGCTGTTGATGGAGTTGGTCGAGCGAGGAGGGGGGAGACAAACTGCAGCTGTGTGCCAATATATACCTCCTTCAGTAGCTACTCTCAACTGTCTTCTGGTTATAGAAACAGACGGCGCCCTTGTCTCCAGTTCAAGGATACCATGAAGAGAAACCTGAAGCTGAGAGACATTAAGACCGACTCATGGACATCACTCTCACAGCAGAGAGCTAAATGGAGAGCGGCAGTCAAGTAATGAAAGCAGTCTTTGTCGCATCATGACTGACAGCATGATGATGATGATGATGAGTAGCACAGTGACAGAGGGAAGAATACAAGGCAGACAAAGGAAGAGGAGGGAAGACAACATCAGGACCTGGAGTTCGGCAAGTTTCAGAGGGCAGTGAAGAGCAGGAATAACTGGAGAAAACTGCGTGCAAGGTCATCTGTGGTCCCCCAACGATCCACATGGTTCAGGAATTGTTGATGATGATGATGATGGAGCGGGTTGGTTGGGGGGATGCGGGGCGGACCAGGCCCAGGTCAGGGAAAGCTAGCTCTCATCAATCGATGAGATGAAGATTGTGTCTCTTTATAGGGTTGTGTTTCTTGGCAATACAAGTTTTGATTGCCTGCACTCCTTGTCCTTGTCGTTCTTTTATACTTATCGCTACCTAGCCACGCGCTCGGCATTAATAGGATAGGGCAAGGACTGGTTGGTTCAGTGTCAGGATTATGTGACTGAGTGGGATATCAAGTCATAGTGCTGGTGCACTGATCTTCCAGTTGGGCAGCACTATTAAGTCGCAATGACTGCGCACTGTCACAAGTCCTGATATGACCTTTAATGTTGCCAGGACATAAAACTCTAAATCTTGGGGCGGGTAGAAACCAGTCCGTCTCCACACAGCCGGACCCCAGTGAATTCACAAACCATTCATCTTATCGGAAATTGAGATAATCACAATTGTCATTAAAAGACTACCACCTGTCTGTTTGAAAGAGGCAGCCATAACCCAACATACCAATGTGGCATTGTGTGCAGCACACAATGCCTTTCCGTGTAACACGTCACCCAATTTATTCCTTCCAGAAGATTGCTTGAATGCACTAAAATAATAGTCTATGGGCAGTAAATGTCATACGCCATTGTAATGCCCTTCAGCACCCTGCCAGTGACAGTTGCATGGTACCTGTTAAATCCATGTCTTTTAAGACCATGGCGATTTGCCTGTCACTTGGTGTGTTTTTCCTTAATTGTTCAGTAAGTTTTCTGTAATTATCCAAGGGCTTCGAAATCACCTTTTTAAATAATTGTTTTTTTTCCCATGGAAAATATGTCCTATGACAAACATGAAAGGCCCTTTTCTTTCTCCAGTCATCACCAAACTTTCCTGGAATCACTCATCCACGACATTTGGAGAAAATTAACAATTTCATGGCGTCAGTTTTGTATCCTGCCAACATCTGAGGTGTTATATTCACGCTGGTGTTATAGTGCTGCCAGCACCAGGACCCGATATCTGATTCAGTCATATTATCCTGACACTGAACTAACCAGTCGTTGCTCTATCCTAGTAATGCCGAGCACCATGCTAGGTAGCGACAGGTATCAATTTAGTAAGTTATTGGTTTGACTCAGCTGTGAATTGATCCCACGACCTTTCACAAGTATAGCGAACGCTCTAATCTTTGCCATCGTGTCTCATTTGGGAAAATTGCATTTTATGTCTATTCATCAGTGCGCAGGACAGGTTCCAATTTGAGTGATTGGCTTCCCTTCCCCCACTATAGTCCCACAGTATGATTGACCAATGGTAGGATAGCCTTTTTATATGTGCACATAATAGACCTTTTTCGCGGAACATGCGCAGTGAGCTCGGGTTGTTGGTCAACATCAGAAGTGCGTACTACATGTGTATAAGCACCGGATGCGGTATCCGAATCGGTAAGATCGCAGGCTTCCCGTGTGGAAGGTCGGGAGTTCTAATCCCAGACCCATACTACATAGAGTACCCATACCACCTCCCACAACCCAACCCAGCCTGCTCAAAGAAGGAGACACAAGAATGGACACAACCGGACGATTTTACATTGTGTTAGCTGGTGATGGCACTATCAGGCTGAATAGTTAGCATAATTGTTATACCTGTATACATCTTCCGCACTCGGTAAGATCGCAGGCTCCCGGTGCGGAAGGTCGGGAGTTCGAATCCCAGACAGAGGATGTACATCTTCGGCAGGACGTATTGTTACTTTATTTGATTTTCTATTTCATTTGTAATTAACTGTATCATCACACGCTGGAAGACCAGTTTCATTACTCAGGGAAAAAGACTGTATTCAATAATGAATCAATTATATTTAAAACAAACAGAACCAGAAGAGATGTCACTTAAAGGAAGACGCCATCTTCCTATGATGAGCCGTTAGATCTCGTATTGCAGTTCTATTTGGTGTATGACCTTAGATGTTGCAAGGACGTAAAACAACAAACAAACAAAACCCTGTAGATTGTGGTGCCCCTGTGCTGTTGGCTGCTAGCCAAAGCATTAGTTCTGAAGGTCCAGCCACATAGTTCTTGCCACAGCCGCCAGATGGCCGGTTGGTGGTGGAAATCACCTATTGATTGCATCATTCATAATGCAATGTAATAATCTGATTGGAATCAGGGATCGATAATAGTTCCCGGTGTTAGGCTCAGCCCAAATATTGAGTCATGTGTGAACGATTCTGTCAATAGAGCCAAATACAATGAAATTGGTGATCGTCTCCGCCCGTGCCTGAAGCGCCTGTCACACCTTACCGGACTGAGTACGGGAGACCACCGGACAAAGAATTTTCTAGTCCGGTGCTCTCGAGTACACAAAATGTATCGAAATGTATCGAAATGGAGCGTAATTGGGTCAATTGCTGCCGGGCGACCAGACAAGTATCGTACATGCACCGTACATGTACCGGACGAGAACTGGATGAGAATCAGAGGAGAACCGGACACATAACGGATGGGTACCAGACATGTACCGGGTAAAACAGACAAACCGGACACCAACGGATGGGTACCAGACATGTACGGATGGGTACCGGATGGGTACCGGATGGCTACCGGATGGCTACCGGATGGGTACCGGATGGGTACCGGATGGGTACCGGACATGTACCGGACAAACCGGACACCAACCAGACACGTCAGTCCGGCGGTGACCGGTAGAAGTTTTGTGATGTTCAAAACTTGTACTGGACACCGCCAGACACCACTGGACACCGCCGGATGGGTACCGGACATGTGTCGGACATCGCCATACAGTACCGGACAGTGTCCGGTTCTCGACCGGTTCCCCAGTCCAGTAAGGTGTGACTGGGCCTTGAAAGAAATTGCCCTCCCCTGAATGTGTTGTTTGTTTAACTGATGAAACTGCATCGGGCTAGCAGCAATTCATCCTTCGTAAAGACCCGGGCGCACTGGCCCAATCGCTAGAGCGCTGACCTCTCGTGTGGAAGGTCGGGAGTTCGGTTCCAGGTCGAATCAAACAATTGACTTTTAAATTGATACTTGTCGCTTCCAAGCCAGGCGCTCAGCATTATTAGGACAGGGCAAGGACTGGTCAGCTCAGTATCAGAATAATGTGACTGAGGGGGGATATCGTCTTATGGTGCCAGAGGCCTGATTTCCCAGTGGTGCAGCACTATAAAGTCGGCACGAGTGCGCACTGTCACAAGTCGGTACCTGTCCTAATATGACCCTAGATGTTGCTAGGATGTAAAACAACAACAAACAAACACACTTTCGTAAGCACAGAATATGTTCCAAAATTAAAACATTTGGAAATGTATGAAATAATCAATTTCTAAATGAGAATATAGTATTCATTGATTGACTGAAAACATTGCGATGTGTACATGAATGACTGGACAATTAAAATGATAAATTAAAATTAAAACCGCCCGCCCGACCCAGATTTTTATTTCAAAAGGACAATCACCAACATTAGTTTTATTTGGCCTAGGCCTTAGCAAACTTTTGTTTTTATTTCGCCTAAGCATTAACCATTAATGTGGCAATACAGAAGAATGTTAAAAATTCCATGGACAGCAATGATAAGCAACGTGGAGGTCCTAACAAGAATGAAAATAAAGAGACAGATAATACAAATGATCAAAAACAGAAAAATTAAATACTTTGGCCACATGATACGACACCAGGAATCACAGAGAAGAATACTGGAAGGGAAGATAGAAGGGAAAAGACCAAGAGGGAGAAGGAGAACAACATGGATGGACAACGTCACTGAGTGGACAGCAATGAGCTATGCGGTATGCGTGAGAGGAACGAATGACAGGAAGAGATGGAGGTCCATTGCAGCCAACCTTCTTCGAGAAGTCGGCACCCATTGATTGATGATTAACCATCCATGATCGAAACGGAGGCTTGGTCAGTTTGTTTATTTGTTTAGAACACAATGGCAGCATGGGATATGTGTGAACAATTCCGGCTGTCTGATGGTGGTTTGTGGTGGGGGTAAGGTGAGTCAAATTTGATGTTTCTAACTAATAATAAACATAATATTAAAGCGGTGTCATTAATGGATTATTACTTCTAAATCATCTTATGTATGCCGATGACTGGTAATATTCTCACCATATAGTAGTGGACTGCAAATGCTACTTAATATATGCTCTGAATATGGCATAGAAGTTGATATCAAATACAATGCTATTTAAAGTATGGTAATGATCATTCAATCAAAATATGACAAGGAATCTGTGTTTCCTGATTTTATGTTAACTAAGGCTCCCCTGTCAATCTCTACTGAAGTCAAGTACTTGGCAGCTTAGGACACTTTATGACTGATGACTTTAGAGATGACAGGGATATTAATAGACAGTGTCACAAGTTATATGCTCAGGGAAATATGCTCATCAGGAAATTTCATATGTTTACAGCTGATGTGAAGGTAAATTTATTTAGAACTTTCTGTACTCCCTTGTATACTGCCCAGATTTGGTGGAACTATAGAATGTATAGTAATAGAAAACTGAATGTAGCATATAATGACATTATGAGGTCATTACTTCGGCTACCTAAGTATCACAGTGCTAGTCAGCTGTTTGCAAATATTGATGTGCCAGCCTTCCAGGCTGTTATCAGGAATCTAATATTCAAATTTATTACTAGACTTGACAAGTCAGAAAATGTTATAATACAGGGACTTGTAAAAATAGAAGAGAGTGATCTCAGATTTACATCTGCCATATGGAGGCATTGGTACAAACTACTGTGTGTAGACCAACATTTTGATATTGGTTAGTATGGTAGTATTCATACTATTACTTATATTCTATTCACATTCATTTTTATATCTACCTACTATGGACCAAATTATGTAACTACCATAATCCTGAGTCTGAAATAAAGAATTGAATTGAATTGAATAAACAATGGTCCACTGTCCACTGTGAAGGTAGCATTCTTACTTATATTCATATATACAATAAAATAGAATACATATATATTTAAATATAATACATGTAATATATCTAAATGTATATGAAGAGTTCAGGTGGAAAAAAGCGGACAAATGCCATCTAGGCCGAACTGAAACCGTGACTACCACGATTCAGCTGAAGACGCCATCACTCAGATAATCAAATCCCTTTTTTCCCAGAAGCTACCACTACCCTAAATAATGCAATATTCAATATCGAATAGATGGACTTTACCTGGATAGTCCGACAATAAATTATATTTTAGCTACTAATTAAATAACTAAAATGGATTTGTCAGTTTGTATGCCGGAATGCTTCATGAATATATTTGTCATCCAATGTGTGCTTATGTATCTCTGGAGCATAAGGTACATATTTATGTGATACATAACAAATTATGTGAGTATAAAAATAGGTAAGGGAATTATTATCATTATTGTGATACTCCATAAGACCCAACACTGGTGTGTAGCCATGACACAAGCAAAGACCCTATAATACTAAGACGGCTCACTCCATATCTCTCCCATGGTAATGTAAATTTCGCAGTGCCACCTTGTGGTGGGTTTGATCAGCCTGGCTCTGGATGGTGTTTCACATGTAAACACATACAATTATATTATACATGAGATGAAATTGCTATGAACAAATACACATCATCATCAGCATCATCATCAGCATCGCCATCATCACACATCTTTCACATTCATATATACATTTATACATATAATATAGCACCTGTTTAACCAAGAGAACAGCCAGCGTACCAAGTGGTGGGTTTGATCATTTTGATTACACAATACAGGCTGAGTGAGCCGTCTTAGTATTATAGGGTATTTGACACAAGGCAGAGGAATGTATCAAAAGAAAATAATTAAGCTTTATCAGAGGGAAAACACATAGTAGTCTAGTACATAAATATTGAGATGTAATTTACCGTATTGAGGATAATGTTTGTAGTGTACAATGTTGATATGCTTTTAACTTTATTTTTCTAATTATTATTTCTATGGTATAAGCAATGTAGGTGATATTTTTTAAATGGGGAAAGCACCTCATAAGTATTGTACTTCAGCTTTCTCCTTTTTCATGTGAACAAATTACTGATATAAATATCAACTTGTGTGTACATTGATCATGTGGAAATAAATATATTATTATTATTATATTGTACTGGTGGCAAAAGTCCAAAATACCAATTGACCAGCCTTCCACTATTTTGGCGGTTTGCCTGCAGGCTAGGCCCACTTTTCCTACTTCTCAGCTCATACCCGGCTCACCAGGCTGCTCCAACAACTCCATAGAAGCATAGATCATATCAAAGTATCTGTATCGGATTACCACCCAACCAGCTACCAATGACATTCTCAATAATATTTGCATATTTATACTACACACATATAATATATACACACACCATATACAGTGCTGAGTCCATCGTGTCAAAGTATTCCCTGTTCCTCGGTGTTTTCTGAGAATAGTCATGCACATTTAGAAGCGCTTTGAATTGTTAATAAATATAATTCTGAAATCACCAGGCTTCGATAATTGGTTTAATTACAAGTGTTTATTTTTCCGCTCTTCCTTCGAGTAGTAAGTAGTTGGTCTAATTGTCTGAGTTGGCCCTAATTTGTCCTCATTACGAAACCTTTCCCAGGTGGGCCACTCTTTATTTGAGACAAGTGCACGTTTTTAGGTTTTACAGTTGTGTGTCACAATAATTATTCCCAAATGGAAGTCAGCTTGTTAATCCATTTCAGTCCAGATTGCTTAAATTTTAATTAGCCTAAAATTAGTTGTAAAATGCAAATGTGTTGCATTAACCTTTTGACCCCAATTTCAATATCACTGCCAACATTAATTTAATTTCCTTGAAATTAGGATTAATTTGCCAATTTGCAATGGAGTTCTTTCAAATAACTAGATATCCCAGATTTAAAATAATTAAATTGCTTTAATTCGCTACATACTGGTAATGAGATTTGAACACATGCAATCAAGAGAACATTAATTAATGTGATGAGAGTTAAGTGGGTGAGATGGTCAAATGAGTTCAGCGCTCACTTTCTGTGCGGCAGGTCGCGCATTCAAACCCGGTCTGAATCAAACCATTGACTTTAAAATTTATACTCGTCACTCTCCAGCCTGGCATTTGGCATTACCAGAATAGGGCAAGGACCAGTGGAATGAGGAAGACCAATTGTAGGTAATTGCAAGTTATCCTTGGGAATTACCGAATGTAAAAGAAAAGGGTTCATAGTTTTTAGTCAAAAGTTTAACAATAATTATAAGCCATTGGTTTTTTTTCATGGGGGGGGGTGATTTGCTTCGCTAAATTCTGAATTTTGTTGCGAAATTGTAATGGTTGATTGATTGATTGATTGGTGGTTGCTCTACGCCGTGTCGGCAGCATAGGCCATATTCACGGTGAGAAATGTTTGTTTTTTGTTCAAACCATCACTTTTACATGTAAAGGTAGACAATCACTTATGTGCCAATAGACACTCATTAAATTAGAAAGCTCACAATCATATATTTGTGGTCAAGGGAAACAAATTTTCATAGAAAAAGAAAAGTTGTATTAATAATTTATAGAATCTATTTAGTAAACTATATGAGGTGGTACAGTCCAGCTGCCCTCAAAAAGGCTAAAATGTTTTCCTGTTTTACCTTAGTAAAAAGGTCATGCATACTCTCTACAGTGTAGGACTGTTGGCGCAAGGCCAAAAAATCAACACAACTTAGTAAAATGTGTTTGAGTGTCAGCGTGGACTTACACCCAATACATTCAGGGGGAGGTTCCCCCTTGAGCAGAAAAGCATGTGTAAACCACGAGTGGCCAATACGGCAGCGGCTAAGGACCACTTGGACCCGCCGACCTCCCAGATGAGTCTATGGTGGCTTTCCCACAGATGGTTCAATTTCTTTAAGTTTATTAAAGTTTTCATCCCACTCAGGGTTGCCATCTGGATTTTATGTGGGTGGTTATTAGTGGTTTCAGATCAGAGTGAGGGATCAGACACAGTTCAAGATCACAGTTCAGAGTGAGGGATCAGAGTGAGGGATCAGACACAGCCCGATCAGCTCGTTCATTTCCTTGTATGCCGGCATGGCCAGGCACCCAGCACAGGTGGATGTCATACCCATCTATTGTCAGTTGGTTCATTTTATAAATGACCGTTGCTAGAATAGGGTGATTCATTTTCAGTCCAGCAACAGCCAGGAGGCAAGAGAATGAATCACTGTATATAACATAGTTAGTCTGGTTGGATACCTCGCTACAACGCGAGAAGGAGTGCTCGGGCTTCTGCAGTGAAAATCGAGCTCTGATTGGGCAAACGTACACCAAATTGTTCCCATTGGCAGACTCCCAGCTTTGGTCTTTCGTACCATCAGTGTATATGGAGAGGTGGTCTGCAAACTGGCCTTGAATCTCTGCATGCAGTCCTTGGTACTCGAGTGGATGTGTACCAGACTTCCTCAGTTCTGTGAGTCAGAGGATAACCGATGGATTTCTCAACGACCACGGGAGATGTTCTGGGACTTTGGCATCCTCCAACACATCCAAATCCACTCCCAAAACCTCCAAATGAGGTTTCATTCAGAGCCTAAGTGGCCGGATGTAATTCGGCCTGGCTTCATACCTGGATTTGTCATGTTGCTCGAATAGACAATTGTGTGCAGGATTCAATGCATTAGTTTTTATCTTGACTACATATTGCATGGCCAGTTTGATTCTCCTGTTGTTAAGTGATGGTTCATTGGCTTCGAAGTAAAGGCTCTGAACCGGTGAGGTGCGGAAGGCCCCAAGGGCCAGGCGCAGTCCCTGGTGGTGGATCGTGTCTATCAGCCCAATATATGATTTCATTGCGGAACCGTATACTATGCTGCCGTAATCCACTCGTCACTGAACCAAGGTTCTGTACACGGACAGCAGAACATCTCTGTCTGCTCCCCACTCTGAGCTGGACAGCACCCTCAGAATATCTAGTGCTTTCAGGCATCTTGTTTTCAAGTACTTTATATGTGGCACAAAAGAGAGTTTTGCGTCGGGAATGAGGCCCAGAAATTTGGTTTTCTCAACGACTTTAATGGGATCCCCATCCAGGGTCAGCTCCGGTTCCGCATACATTCTATGCAGCAGGCAGAAGTGCATGCAGACTGTTTTGGTCTTAGAAAATGTTAAACTGTTCAGAACTGACCATTTATGCTTGGTTGTAGCTGTCTATATGACATTCATGTTAGCACCGCTGTAATATAAAACAAAGTCGTCCCCGAAAAGACTACAGGAGACCCCCGCTTTACAGCAGCAGCAATACCATTGACCTTGACCCCGACAAGGGTCACGGCCAGTATGCTGCCTTGAGGTACTTCTAGTTCCTGTGAGTGTAGGCTGGAATAGGTAGTCTTGACACGGACGCAGACATGCCTGAAGGCTAGAAAGTTCCTGATGAAAATTGGCAGGTGACCAGGAAGGCCAATCGCATGAAGATCCTTGAGGTCGAAAAAGACAGCCACAGCATGCTCCTTCTTAAGGAAAGCATCTCTTATGAAGGTCTCCATGCACACCAAATGGTCGAGGGTGCTGCGGCCCCGTCTGAAGCCACATTGAAGGTTGGACAGGTGGTTTCCTGACTCCAGTAGCCAGATGAGGCGGTTGTTTACCATGCACTCCATGGTTTTACAGATGCAGCTTGTGAGGGCTATGGGATGATAGTTGTTGGCTTCACTCTGATCTTTACCAGATTTGGGAATCGGTATTACTGTCGCCTCCCACCAAGAGGCGCGGACGACACCCGACTCCCAGATGTTGTTGAAGAGTTGAAGCAACAGTCTCAGTGCATGTTCAGGGAGATGTTTCAAAAATTGATAATGAATTCCATCAGGTCCAACTGCTGTGTCATACAAGCTTTCCAAAGAACACCTCAACTCACCCATACTGAATGGGTAGTCGTAGTGCTCCTCTCCATCGGAGGAAAAGTCCGAGAGCTTTCGCTCTTGGCGTTCCTTGACGGCCCGAAAGCCCAGGAGGCAGTTTGCCAAAGATGAGTTTCCAGCAAAGGTGCAAGCCAATTCTTCACTTATTTCGTCCAGTGATGTGAGAATGGTGCCAATGCGTTTCGAGTGCTGGACTACAGAAGAATCACTTCCCCTTCATTTGATTCTCCTGATCATTGTCCACACTTTGCCCAACGGCATGTGCATGGTGATGCTAGAAACAAATTGTCTCCAACACTGCCTCCGCCCTTCTTTGATTGTTCTGCGAGTGCTAGCGCGCAGAATTCTAAAGAGCGCCAGATTTTCAGCAGTCGGTCTCCTGTGGAATTTACGCTGAGCTTTCTTTCGTTCCTTAATAGCCCTCCTACAGACATCATCTAACCATGGAGGCGTCAAACGCTTGGCAGTTGCCGAGGTCTTCGGAACAGTTTTCTCTGCAATCCATCTCAGCATCTCAGTGAAGGCATCGATGTCACTGATGTCTGGAGTGAACTCCTCGCGACATAGGGTCGGGAAGGTGGGCCAGTCGGCTTTACAAAGCCGCCAGCTGCTCTCTCGCTCTACAGGAGATGCCCCCCCACAATTAAGAATAATTGGGAAGTGGTCGCTCCCGCAGAGGTCATCCCAGACCCTCCATGAGATCGCTGGCAGAGTATGTTCTGTAGCCGGGCTGCAAATATGTGTATGAACCATCGTTCAATACACACAGAGCATGACCGGCCACAAGGTCCTCAATTCTCTTGCCTTTAGCGTTCCTATTATCCCCCCCATAATGGGTTGTGGCCGTTAAAGTCACCCATAAGTAAATATGGGGATGGTAACTGGTCCACAAGGGTGTCCAGTTCTTGTAAAGTGAGAACGGAGCTCAGAGGAATGTAAATGGAACAGAGAGTTACAGAGAGTAATGGCAATTCTTAGCGTGAACTCACTGCCACCCCTCCCACCCCAACCCACCAGCAACGGTGACTGAGCCTTCACCAGTATAGTGTAATGAATGAATCAATCTCCCACCCCAACTCACCCAAACCTGTGACTGAGTCTTCACTAGTATAGTGTAATGAATGAACCAATCTCCCACCCCAACTCACCCAGACCTGTGCCTGAGCCTTCACTAGTATAGTGTAATGAATGAACCAATCTCCCACCCCAACCCACCCAAACCTGTGACTGAGTCTTCACTAGTATACTGTAATGAATGAACCAATCTCCCACACCAACTCACCCAGACCGGTGACTGAGTCTTCACCAGTATACTGCAATGAATGAACCAATCTCCCACCCCAACCCACCCGGACCTGTGACTGAGCTTCCACCTGTATACTGTAATGAATGAACCAATCTCCCACCCCAACTCACCCAGACCGGTGACTGAGCCTTCATCAGTACACTCTAATGAATGAACCAATATAACACCCCAACCCACCCGGACCTGTGACTGAGCCTTCACCTGTATACTGTAATGAATGAACCAATCTCCCACCCCAACTCACCCAGACCGCTGAGTGAGTCTTCACCAGTATACTGTAATGAATGAACCAATCTCCCACCACAACTCATGCAGACCGGTGACTGAGTCTTCAGCAGTACACTCTAATGAATGAACCAATCTCCCACCCCAACCCACCCGGACCTGTGACTGAGCCTTCACGTGTATACTGTAATGAATGAACCAATCTCCCACCCCAACCCACCTGGACCGGTGACTGAGGCTTCACCAGTACACTGTAATGAATGAACCAATCTCCCACCCCAACTCACCCTGACCTGTGACTGAGACTTCACCTGTATACTGTAATGAATGAACCAATCTCCCACCCCAACCCACCCGGACCTGTGACTGAGCCTTCACCTGTATACTGTAATGAATGAACCAATCTCCCACCCCAACCCACCTGGACCGGTGACTGAGGCTTCACCAGTACACTGCAATGAATGAACCAATCTCCCACCCCAACTCACCCGGACCTGTGACTGAGCCTTCACCTGTATACTGTAATGAATGAACCAATCTCCCACCCCAACCCACCCGAACCTGTGACTGAGCCTTCACCTGTATACTGTAATGAATGAACCAATCTCCCACCCCAACCCACCCGGACCTGTGACTGAGCCTTCACCTGTATACTGTAATGAATGAACCAATCTCCCACCCCAACCCACCTGGACCGGTGACTGAGGCTTCACCAGTATACTGTAATGAATGAACCAATCTCCCACCCCAACTCACCCGGACCTGTGACTGAGTCTTCACTAGTATACTGCAATGAATGAACCAATCTCCCACCCCAACTCACCCGGACCGGTGACTGAGCCTTTACTAGTATACTGTAATGAATGAACCAATCTCCCACCCCAACTCACCCAAACCTGTGACTGAGTCTTCACTAGTATAGTGTAATGAATGAACCAATCTCCCACCCCAACTCACCCAGACCTGTGCATGAGCCTTCACTAGTATACTGTAATGAATGAACCAATCTCCCACCCCAACCCACCCAAACCTGTGACTGAGTCTTCACTAGTATAGTGTAATGAATGAACCAATCTACCACCCCAACTCACCCAGACCTGTGCCTGAGCCTTCACTAGTATACTGTAATGAATGAACCAATCTCCCACCCCAACTCACCCAAACCTGTGACTGAGTCTTCACTAGTATACTGTAATGAATGAACCAATCTCCCACCCCAACTCACCCAGACCTGTGACTGAGCCTTCACTAGTATACTGTAATGAATGAACCAATCTCCCACCCCAACTCACCCAAACCTGTGACTGAGTCTTCACTAGTATACTGTAATGAATGAACCAATCTACCACCCCAACTCACCCAGACCGGTGACTGAGTCTTCACCAGTATACTGCAATGAATGAACCAATCTCCCACCCCAACCCACCCGGACCTGTGACTGAGCCTTCACTAGTATACTGTAATGAATGAACCAATCTCCCACCCCAACTCACCCAAACCTGTGACTGAGTCTTCACTAGTATACTGTAATGAATGAACCAATCTCCCACCCCAACCCACCCAAACCTGTGACTGAGTTTTCACCAGTATACTGTAATGAATGAACCAATCTCCCACCCCAACTCACCCAAACCTGTGACTGAGTCTTCACTAGTATACTGTAATGAATGAACCAATCTCCCACCCCAACCCACCTGGACCGGTGACTGAGGCTTCACCAGTACACTGTAATGAATGAACCAATCTCCCACCCCAACTCACCCAGACCTGTGACTGAGTCTTCACTAGTATACTGTAATGAATGAACCAATCTCCCACCCCAACTCACCCTGACCGGTGAGTGAGTCTTCACCAGTATACTGTAATGAATGAACCAATCTCCCACCCCAACTCACCCTGACCGGTGAGTGAGTCTTCACCAGTATACTGTAATGAATGAACCAATTACTACTGAGAAATAACAAGTTATGTGCAGCATATTACACATATTATGTTATATTATATTACATATGTTGAGTTGGTTTGGTTGCTTGTTGGAGCTTTTCCTCCAAGCAACATCTAAGCTCATATCAGGACCGGTACTGACTTGTAACAATGCGCACTCATTGTGACTTTAATAGTGCTGCCCCACCGGGAGACCAGGCCACCAGGACCAGGACCTGATATCCAACTCAGTCACATTATCCTGACACTGAGCCAACCAGTCCTTGCCTATCCTAATAATGCCAAGTGCCTGGCTAGGAAGCGACCTGTAAACATTTTTAATTCATTGGTTTGACTCGACCAAGGTTAAAACCTGTGGGTTCGAATCACACGATCTACCCAAACGGGAGACGGACGTTCAGCTCAACTCATTCGGCCATGCCGTCTGGTATAATACTTACATTAATATTAATAACAAATAGGATCCCACTATTATCATGTAGTATGTGGTATGCGAATGCAAATCCATAAGATGTATGCAATCTGTGTGCTCCCATAAATACAAATACCCGTGCCTTTTCAGTCAGTCCATATGATTTTGTATACGCATTCACACAAATCTCCAAATGGAGCGATCCAGTTTGTCGTATACGCAAATCGCATTCACAGCCAGACATATGGAACCAAAGGTAGTGTTTTTACATGTTTTCCATTTTATGTTGCATTCGCCTTTGCATACTACATACTACATACTGTATATAAGGAATCCTAGCTTACAACTACACTAATGCAGCTTATCCCGACAGCAGCAAGGGGAAGCGGGACGTAGCTCAGGCGGTAGAGTGTCCACCTTTGAAGGTGTGGGTCATGCGATCGATCCTGCTCAGTCGACACATTTGCAGTTTGGGATATTTTCCATTCCAGCCAGTGGTCCAAAACTGGTTCATCAAAGGCTGTGGTTTGCGCTGTCCTGTCTGTGGGAAAGTGCATATAAAAGACCCCGTGCTGCTTATCGGAAAGAGCAGCCTATGTGGCGGCAGTGGGTTTCCTCCAAGGAAATATGTCAGAATGACCATACCTTTGATGTGCAATAGCCAATGATAAAAATCAATGTGTTTTTTTCTGACAGTAGCAGTAGCGCCACCAACGGCCAGTTCCGACACTACACCTGATTGCACAGCGTTCTCACTATCTAACAGCTGACCAACATTTTACTTAAATTACTTTGGTGTAAAATGACTGAACGACACATTGTTAAGCCATGGACAAAAATACACATCGATATATATATACAAATTAAGTATATATGTACGAAAACAAAAATACAACACAAGGCTACATCGTGCCACATACAAGTGCAGTGGGAGATGATTGTGTTTTTTGCAAATGAAAGGAAACGCAATGTCCAGATCAGGATTCGAACCTACATTTATTCCATGCCCAGAGTAGCATCCTAACCTTTAAGCTAAGAATCAATATGCATGGAAGCAGCATACGGAATGCATTTTGCAGATGCCGAGAAAAGGGAGATGAATGTAGACGCGTTAGCGTGATTCCATAAGTCTGGAAGCGCCTGCGCTTTTTCATATGGATGGATGCCTGCGTGGTAAATTGAATTAGCCCATGCTGCATGCAATCAGTGAAGCATCTGAACACAACATTGTATATTGCATTCCACTTCTGCATATATATGGAATATTAGCTCTTGTCTATCTAGGCTCCCCGAGGCAATCAACCTGCCCGCGCCTACCTGTGTATGTGGCATTTCACCTGGAGAGCTGAGTGCACCTGACTATTCTCATTAAAAGGTATCATGCTCATAATTAACAAATATCCAGGTTACAATAACAGTGCTTCACAGCCAGGTCCAACACTGTACACTATGCACAGCATGCACAGAATCCAGGTCATGAAACCAATATTGTGAGAATTGTTGTTGTTGTTGTAAATATGTTTATTCTGCTGAATAAGTCTTTTGTCAGTGCCAAAGCACTGGTCTTCCAGCCATTTTTCAAGTCAGGGTTATTTACACAAAAGGTATATAGAATAAGGTGCACAATAACTGTTGACTACACAATTTGCAGCATGTAACACAATGAAATTCTGTAACCCAAAAGATCCATAGCAGTATGGTAACAGTAGTGTCATATAATTAGATCAATACCAGTCAGATCAATGTGAGTATTTACATAGTATTTAGAATGTAAGCAGAAGTTACCTTCTGTATTCAGTGCCTCCATCTCTGCCGATTTGGATTTCCACCGCTGTGCATTACTTACAGCGTCATCAAAGGTCAGTTGCTCTCATACCATGTCTATGTGGTGTGGGAGGTTAAAAATCCCTTGGGTCGGTAAAAGTGTAGCCTCAGGCTTTCTATCGACAAACTGTCTAATGGTGAAAACAAGCCTATTCAGGCTTATCCATGATAGGTAGTATAAATCTTCAACAACAACAAAAAGTTGTAGTAAGTTTTAATGTTCAGTTGCAGTTGAGTTACAGAATGAGGTGCTTTTGCAAATGAAATTGAACATTGTGCCATACAGTGCGACTCAAACCCACGCTACTTCCATTCCCGTGCTAACATCTTAACCATTAGTGCATCTAGGGTCCCTAATTCAATAACCCAACCATAGCTACTTGTGTATGTGGTATTTCACTATGGCAGGTCAGCGCACATTACGACACTTGTTCAACTTGAAGTTCATTTGTCTGAGCAGGAGTTCCTGCAAAATATCTATCTCGATGGGAAAGATAGACGATTCGGATAAAGAGGAGCCGGACAATGAGATAATGTTTTTGGGGGAATTGATCTATATTTCTTATTTAGTCATAATCAGGATCAGTTTCTTAATCAAGCTAGTCAATGTCAACAGGGGCCGGATCTCAGTGGACCAGAGAGTCAGTCGAGGGAGAATAAAATGCCATCGTACCTAAGGCATACATGCATTTATATCAAAGACATATATTTGTAGTTCCATGTGGTACGCAGCTGAGCTTATGTGTAAATGGAAGTTAGGTGGTTGCTTATACAGACATATGATATAGTCAGTAGTGGATAAGTAACGGACCTCCTTGTAAAATTCTCCGATTAAGTATATATTGAATATCGCGATGGCTAAATATGAAACAAGTACTCCCTTTATAATGCTCACACCAGGGGAGGGAAACAATGCCCCTTTAAGCACAATCCCTCCCCCTTATCTCACCCAGCCACAAAGTCACCACATGTTATGTAAGCCCATGATATCCAGGTGGTTCCCAAAGCTGGGTGGGAAGGGGGTGAGTCCTTAAAGCAGCCAATGGTGAACTATGTTAGGGAGTGATCATGCGGGCTGGGAGTGACCGGTGTGCATGAGTAAGAGCCAATAAGGATGTATATAACATCCACTGTTGCACGTATCTAAAAACATATATAAACTGAATAAAATTAAGCAATCAGCCTATTATCTACCTACACTTCTGCTGGTGCTGGACTTGAATCGCCTGTTGTATCATGTGTGTCTCTACTATGAGGTAAGCTCTGATATATAATTCATATGAATAGAAGATATAAAAAGGGGGACAATCAAGATAGTATGCCTTATGCAAGATAGTGTGCCTTATGAACGGCACACAGTATACTGGATGTCCAGGCATTATAGTCTGGTTGAGCATTACAGGTACTAAATGAGAGAACATAATATAAGTAACCATATCCCTCAAGTACCACCTAACTGGATCGGCCATCAATAGCATTCAAACACCCGCATATATGACATGCGGGGACCCGCAAATACGGGATTTCATATACTGGTCTAATCTTATAGACTACGATGTATCCATATGTTCTTACTTACTAGTGGGTTTGTTTGTTTGTTGTTGTTTTACATCCTAGCAACATCTAAGGTCATATCAGGACGGTAATAGATATACTAGATATAATAGACAGTATTTAGAATACGAGTGGGTAATAGATATAGCTTACTTATAGCCTAGCTGTGTAGGCATTTCTCCAGAAGTATGATGGGCTTTGAGGTAGATTTGACCTGATTTGACGTGTTCTTGAGATGTTTTGACGTGCAGTTGACTGTTTTTGACGTGTATTTGATGTTTTTGACGTGTATTTGTCGTGTTTTGATATAGCGATATAGCGAATGGTAGACAGGAAGTGTGAACACTTATTTTTTGTTGGTACATTAGTTGTCCCAAGCAGGGGAAATCCCAGTCACAGACGACTTGTCTTCTCACTCCACTGCTGGTCGATAGAAAGCCCGAGCCTACACTTTTACCGACCCAAGGGATTTTTAACCTCCCACACCACATAGACATGGTATGAGAGCAACCGGCCTTTGATGATGCTGTAAGTTATACACAGCGGTGGAAATCCAAATTGGCAGAGCTGGGGGCACGGGGAATGGAACCGGCGACCCTCAGATTAGGAGTCTGACCTAGAAAAAAGTCAGACACTCTAACCACTCCGCCACAGAGAATGCAAAACATATGTTTGTGACCTGTTCTCCACATTTGTTCCTTAGCTGGTCACTTAGTGACACGCCCCCCCCCCCTGCCCACCTGCACCCTTCAGCGTCTGTGCACATGGCTAAACCTCCCACCTGATGGTCACGTGATGACGCTGCCAACAACCGTAGTTAATTAACTGATATCGATAGCTCATTTACCGCCAATTTGCAGATCTTGTCTCCCGGCGTTCCTCCAGATATCCAGGCTGCCCAGCACGACGACCTGCTGACTATTATGGGATGCAGTCCAGAGGCTCTGCCTGAATTTTTTTTTTTGGTAAAGTATTTATTCATCTGAATATGACATTTGTCAGCGCCGGAGCACTGGTCTTCCAGCCATCTTACTATTGGAATTAACATTCTAAATAATCTAAGTTTGGTCAGTGCTGTATTAGTCACAGCACCGATCATGTAGAATTAAGGGAGTGGCTCGTGCTGTATAATGTACAGCACCAGTCACTGCGGTTCATGCAAAAATGGGGAGCAGCACCGAGTAGAAGATCGTTACGGGTTACATTTTCTCTTTTATAAAACAAGCTAAGTTTCTAGTTGTCAAGAAATGTTGTCTGTCTTATGTAATGTTCAATGTGTTTAAACAGATTGATAGTTGTGTAGGATGTTCAGTGTGTTGATGGCTTTTTCATGATGGTTAAGGATGGTGGCAGGGGAGGGGGGGGCCCATTGGGGTGGGTGGCAGGGGGGAAAAACCCACAATACTGGCTTAGCTTACAGATTAACTTACAGATCCTCTTCTGGCTGATCTAGGCCCTATTGGGCCTCTAATGCGTGCTGATTTTGGTAAAAAGGGAACAAATTTTGCACAGATATGAAGGTTGACGGTGCCCCCAAGTCATTTAATTGTGGGTGTCCTCTTCAATGTCTATCCAGCATTCTCTCAAATACTTCTACCATTGGTGCTTCAACCACTTGGTCTCGGAGACTGTTCCATGGATCTGTTAATCGAAAGAAAAATGAGTGTTTCCTGACCTCAAGTCTGGGCCTCTCCTTGAAGATCGTATACTCCTGGCTTCAAGTATTACAATCTATTCTGAGGTTGAACAAACCCGTTGGAACATCCCAGTAATAATCCTAGAAGTCTATCATATCTCCCCTGGGATCATCCTTCTCGCGCGACAATGTGTTGCCTTGTAGGTCAGTGCATGCAGTCATCTTCAGGTCTCACCCACCTAAATCCTGTTTATATTGTTGTAGCCTAACACAAGTCTTCACACGAGTCTACTAAAGCTAACTCAAGAAAGCATCCCTTTTGTGGATAAAGCAATACAGCTGAGAATAATGCTACACAATCCGATGAAAGTTTCAAGTTGTCTTAACTAAAACACCACTTATATTCGATCTTACATATCCAATCTGGACACGGGTACACTCATTAAGCATGTATCATTGCATAGTTGGTTCGTTGGTTGGTGGAGCTTTACGAGCCAGGCAACATCTGAGGTCATATCAGGATGGGTACAGACTTGTGACAGTACACACTCATGGCAACTTTATAGTGCTTCCCCATTGGGAAATCAGGCCGCCAACACCATGACTCGATATCCCACTCAGTCACATTATCCTGACACTGAGCCAACCATTCCTGGCCCTATACTATTAATGCTGAGCACCAAGCTAGGAAGCGACAAGTATCAATTTTATAATGCATTGGTTTGACTCGACCAGGAGTCGAACTCACTAGATCTATATTTATCCTGTTTTTATTATTGTAGCCAAACACAAGTCTTCACACAAGTCTTCTGGCGCTAATGAGAGAAAGCGTCCTTTTTGTGGATAAAGCAATACGACTGAGACTAACGCTACAGAATCCGATGAAAGTGTCAAGTTGTCCGAACTAAAACACCACTTATATTCGATCTTACATATCCAATGGGCACCCTGGTGTAGAAACTAACCACTCATCGTGGTCGCCAGTTTTGTAGAGACTTATGCTCGGATATGTGGCTGTACATGTAGGCTATGAGAAAAACAATACAGACAAAGAGAAAATAAGAGAGTAAAGTATAAGAGAGAGAGTCCAGCCCTCTGGTTTATTGCTTATATACTTACATGGGTTCTTGGTAGGGTATCATAGCACCTCCTTCCACTAATAGGAATCTAGCATTCCTAGTTTCACCAATAGGAATTCCTGGTCTCTATGGATACCAGTTGTCTGCCCACTACCAGTAGCTGTCTGGCCCCTTTGCCACCACCAACCTTGACCTTTTGAGTGTGGTGACCCCTACCCAGCAGAAGGGCTAGGCCCTGAGTGCAATCACACCCAGACCTGCCAGCACCACTATGTCCATTTACATCCCACTCAGGCACCACCAACCAATACATATATATATATATGTCCATACATGCGCCTGGTCACGTACACCGATCAGTAATAAAAAATGGCATTCCCCCCTTGCGGAATATGGGAATATTTTACGCATTAAACATGTAGCGCTGCAAAGAAGGAAGACGAAGTGAATCTAATAGAAGCTGTCCATGCTGAAGCCTGTCATGTCTGCCATTGTAGTGTGCGCACCAACATTGATTTGGCAAGGTTATAAATTGAGATAACTCCAAAGTTATTGCTCTAAGATTAAAATGACTTCAGAGTAATGTAGATTGCAGTAAAACCTCTCTAACCGACCACCTGCACAGATCTAGCACTCCCCTATACCGATCGCTTTATTTGGGTACCAAATGATCGCCCATACAATATCATTGTAACAATAAAGAAAACTCCCTAAACCGACCACCTCCCTAAATGGACCATTTAAAGTCGGTCCCATGGTTGGTCCATTTAGAGAGTTTTACTGTATAACGATCAACCTATAAAAAGGTCATGGCAGAAAATCCAAACCCTCGAACTGTGAAACTTTAAAGAAACTCAATATTGCCGCAATGTTTTGCAGCATTGAAGACAACGGTCATGTGTCTCCTTCTCCTTCTGTGTACTTTGAGGATCACATATGTGGACTTTATTGTCGAATGACTGTTAATTCGCTTAGCAATTACAAAGCGTTGATGTTTATGCTGTTGGTTTCTTTTACAGACGGTGCCTGCATTTGAAGTAGGTCAATGCTTGTGAGTAGATGTTCAACTGAGCCCTGTGTGAAGTTCTATTAAGGAGGTTCATGTGTTCAGATTTACAACTAAGCTGTGTGCTGATATCCTGTGAACTAGGTCACGTGTTTAGATGCCAAACTAAGCCGTGTGTGACATTCTATTAATGAGGCACTGTGTTTAAAAATGTTAACTAAGCTGTGTATGAAATTCTATGAGCTAGGTCATGTGCTTAGATGTTCAACTAAGCAACGTGTGACATTCTATTAACTAGGTCATGTGTGTACATTTTCAACTAATCCACATGCAACATTCTATTAACTATGTCATGTGTTCAGATGTTCAACTAAGCTGTGTGTGACATTCTATAAACGACGTCATGTGTTCAGACTAGGTCATGTGTGTACATTTTCAACTAATCTGCATGCAACATTCTATTAACTAGGTCATGTATTTAGATTTTCAACAAAGCCGAATGTGATATTAGATAAACGAGGCCCTGTGTGTAGATGTTCAAACTAAGCTGTGTTTGATTCCTTACATTAAGTCAAGTGTATTAAGGCTTATGTGAATCTTCCCTTTATTTATTCATGTCGCCCTGTGAGTAACTCATGACAGCCCCCCCCCCCGCCCACCTACCACCCTACCCACCTGCCGATCACCACCTGCTCCCCCTTCCCCCCGCCCACCTGCCACCCCCCGCAAGCCCGCCTACACCCCGGGGTTGTTTATTCAGAGTTTCCTGCTTACGATTGACTCCGCCACAAACAGGTGCAAATGCCTTTGAGGAAACACCTTTGCTATATTAGTTCTGATGTATCTCCCAACTAGTGCCCGAGGCATGAGCAGCTGAGCAGCAATAAGGGGGTTCGGGTAGATGGGGGGCTGGGAGGGGCGAGAAGGGCCTTGGGGGCGAGGAGGGGCGAGGAGGGGCGAGGAGGGGCGAGGAGGGGCGAGGAGGGGCGAGGAGGGGCGAGGAGGGGCGAGGAGGGGCGGGAAGGCGAGGAGAATGGGGCTCTAGGCCGAGTATCGGCGCCATAATCAATTACGTAAGAATCAGACAGCAACTTGTCACGTCACATGTAATATTCAGAACAAAGGGAGAGGCAGGGAGCTACACGACGCGATGGATAAATCAGTTGAGCACCAGCTTCCTGTGCGGCAGGTCGTGCATTGAAAGAAACCCCAGCATGTGTCAAAGCAATGATTCATACTTGTAGCTACCTATCCTGGCGCTCGGCATTACAAGGACAGGACAAGGAGCATTGAGATAAGGAAGACCAATTCTCTGTGACTGAAATTTATAAACTGCTTAATCAACAAATGGACAAGGACAAATATCTGCCATCTACATGTTGTGTCAGCGAAAGAACTGGTGTTGTGGTTTGCAGCTTAATTTTTTCTCTGCGGCACAGTGGTTAGAGTGTCTGACGTTTTTCTACTAGGTCGGGCTCCTAATCTGAAGGTCGGTGGTTCGATTCCCCATACCATCATCTCTGCCAATTTGGATTTCCATCACTGTGTATACCTTACAGCATCATCAAAGGCTGGTTGCTCTCATACTATGTCTATTTAGTGTGGGAGGTTAAAAATCCCTTTGCTTGCTAAAAGTGTAGGCTCTGGATTTCTATCGACTAACTCTCTAATGGTAAAAACAAGACTCTTCAGACGTATGCATGATAAGCAAAATAAATCTTCGAGAATTTTGTTCTTTTAATGTACCTCGTGCTATGTGGAAAAGGCCTTATAGAAGATCTCCACTACCAAAGCGCCATCTGACAGCAACGGGAAGAACTAGTGTTGTTGACAGAAACTCACTGAGAGTTACGTAATTCCCAACCGGCAGGCTCACCTAGAGATACTGACAGAGATCACAAATGTCACCTTTTCTTGGACTTCCCTAGCAACATCCTAGCAACAGCAAATGTCATATCAGGATGGGTTCCGACTTGTGACAGTGCGCGCTCATGGCGACTTTATAGTGCTGCCCCACTGGGAGACCAGGCCGCCGCACCAATTAATGAGTGGAGTCATTGTTGGCATGTGCTGCATTGTTTGATATTATTATAACAAGTTGTTTAGTGCAATAAATAACTTAATCTGATCCAATTTTATGGCCATCATTTTGTTTAATTTGTTGGTAGATTAGTTGATTAACCGGGGGAAATTTAAATCGTGGACGATTGGTCTTCCTCATTCCCCGACTCCTTACCCTATCCTAGTAATGTGGAGCGCCTGGCTAGGAAGCGACAAGGATCAATCTTTAAGTCATACTTTGCCTCTCCACATTTGGGTACGGGACCAGAGGATTTGTATTAATTAGGACATAATTCGGAAGTGCTGTAGAGAGAAATTGTCCGGGTTTCTTTTATATCAGGCATGAAAGATGCAACATTTAAAGGCGCATAATTGGATGAAAGAATCAAAGTTTCAAAATCAAAACACTTACTAGATGTTGGGTATGGTAAATATATGTAAAATATTCTGATAAAACGCATTGGTGGGGAATGTGAAATGGTCTATAAAGGAGTATAAATGGTCTATTAATGTTAATGATGTATAGGGCCAGGTGCATGAATGTATTTATGTAGTTGCTGGTGACTCTTTACTTGTAGTCAATAGTCATTGTGTATTAAGTAGATAGTGTGAAAGGGGCACTACTGTTAGTGTGTAAGGAGCTCAAGAGCTCCACTCACTACCCCCCCCCCCAACTGTTAGTGACGGATCACCACACACACACAGCAGGCAGGTGCAGGCCAAGCAGACATACTGCATGGTAGTGGTGGGTAGATGACAGTAGCCTTGGTGACACAAGAATGATTACTGTTCATTTGCGGAACTAGAAATGCTTGTTGCTGATTGGAGATAATGGTCAGGTGGTATGTCATACCAGATCCATGTATCACTATATAATAATAAACCTGAGGGTAGAAGCTCTCACTCTACTTTCATTCTTTATACTCTTCCTTTCTCTCCTTGCCTGTACTGATTTCATATAGCCTGCCTACACAACCACAGCTGCCAGATGACGACTTTACATATAGTTTATTCATTGAATAAAGTATTGTCAGCGCCGTGGCACTGGTCTTCCCGCCATGTGGCAATACAGATATTTACAATATGTATATGTAGTCGGTTGTTTAGTATTGTCATCAGCAACTAATGCAAGTCAGCTGAAACAACAATATTAATCATTCCCAGACCTAAATATGGTATAATTGACAATTCACATATGAGATAGTAATTATATGTTGTATACATACATACTTACAGACATACATATGTATTGATTAGACCTTTACATTATGATTAGATTATGGAGTGGTTACATGTATGCTGTTTGCAGATTTCTATGCCTGTTGTGTGGTGAATTGCCTAATTGTCATGTTGTTGGAGATAGCATTTTGAGATGTAGTGCTTGTAGAATAGTTTGTTTATTCTGTTAGATGGAGTGAGGTTAAGTTGCAGGGTTCTGCTTAAAAGGTTAATACCTGGGATGTGTATTTGACTACATGAAGTAGTACATTTGATCCTACATATCCAACTTAGATTTGTGTGCGCCCATTAAACATCTAGTGGCGTTCAGCTCACTGGTGAGAGGCTACTAGGCTCATAAGTGGGTAAACATAGCCAATGTCCACCATTTCGAAGCACACGCTAAACTTAATTTGCCATGTTTTCAGATCATATATCTCCAAAGTTAACCCCTTTAAAAGTTAGCCGCTTTAAAAGAAAAGTTAATTCAAATTAAAGCATAGTTGATTATTTTGATTAACCTGATATATTTATCTAAAAGAATATGACATGAGTCAAGACGATTGGATTATGCTACTTTAAGGAAATGTCAAGACCTTTATGTTTAGCTTCGTATGGTGTCTATCCGGAAATACCAGCATACTTGACGGTGTCTGCACTGACCCCTCAGAGCAGGAGCCAAATAGACAGGTAGGCATGGATAGGGTGATTGCATCAGGGAGCCTAGATAATCTAATGGTTATGACACTAGGCCTGGAATGGTAATGGTGTCGGTTCCAATTCTGCTCTAGGTGAACTATTTCCCATTTTCTTCACACCCCTGACACTGGTGCCATGACCAGGATCCTGTATAAGCTATGCACTGTATGGTCGGTGAACCTACACTGTATATAAATATACATATTTATATGTAAGTGCATTGCTTGTATACACGTATATAATAGTAAGTAGCACAACTTATGGCTGTAAACCGTTTGAAAGACTTACAATTCCAGGGCGTTGACTGTAGTGGGCTGCACTGACCTCTCAGGCAAGGAGCCACACAGACAAGTAGCCATGGGGAGATTATTTCAGGGAGCCTAGATTGTCTAATGGTTAAGGTGGTAGCTCTAGAATGGCAATAAGTGTGGGTTCGAAACCTGCCATCCATGTAATATTTCACAATTTGTATCACCCTCATGACACCCTTCTATGACAATCCAGAATGCACCGTACTAAATTCACTTCCACCTGGCCTCTCTCTATATCCCTCTTATCGCTAAATGTGTGAGCGTCTGCACCTGTATTGCACCCCACTGTGTGTATAATAAGACCCCTATTATCACCCAATCTGTTGGCATACGCCTGCGTTAGCAGTTCCCTTCTGTGGGCACATCACCCTATTATCGCCCATAATGTGGAAATTACCTCCACATTATCGCCCATCGCTGTGGGATGCGTGGATATTTCGCAGTCAGCCTGCTTGGCAGCAGAGCGCCCATGAACAAAGCGAACCGTTGCCCTCACGGCCCGACGTGGTTTGTCTTAGTCGTCTGTGTGTCCAACCCCCTGAAGTACCGGATGTGTGGTGGCAGCATCAGTAGAGCAGGGTTCCATGCAGAAGGTCACAACATCAAAACCCAGCCGAGTCAAACCAATGACTTACAAATTTGATACTTGTCACTGTGCCTAGTCTGGCGCTCAGCATTAATAGGATAGGGCAAGGACTGATTAACTCAGTATCAGGATAATGTAATTGAGTGGAAAATTGACATGGATTCAACAGATGGGTACATCATCTGTACATGTTACGTTTTGTCATTTAACATCTTGTAACACTGAAAGCAATAAATATACTTTCACTGTCATTATCAACATTTATTCATCGAACTACATACACATTGTGAGTGCAGCGGGACCCGTGGCCTAATCGGCACAATGCGGGCCTCGCATGTGGAAGGTCGGGAGTTCGCTTCCCGGTCGAGTCAAACCGATGACTTATACAATTGATAATGTTAGCTTCCTTGCCTGGCACTCGGCAATAATAGGATAGGGCAAGGACTGGTTAGCTCAGTGTCAAGATGATGTGACTAAGTGGGATATCAGGTAATGGTGCCAGCAGCCTGATTTCACAGGTGGGGCAGTACTATAAAGTTGCCATGAGTGTGCACTGTCAAAAGTCGGTACCTGTCATGACATGACCTTAGCTGTTGCCAGGAAGTAAAACTCCAACAACCAACCATTGTCAGTGCCGAGGCCTAGCCCTTCCGGTGTTGCAGTTTCCGCGGCACACCAGTTTGCGAGGGACACATCCATTCAAATGCATTGTCAATTGCCGTGAGCAAATCTTCATACAGAAAAAGTGAAATATCTCTACAACCACACCACCTAGAAACAAATCCCTTGGTACACATATAGAAAACATGTGTATCAAAAAGGTTATATTAAATTGATATGGGTAGGCTTCTGGATTTAATTTTGAATAAAACTAATGTTTTGCACTGCGCGTACCATCAAACTCAAGGCATTGTCAATGGTCGTGAGCAATCTTCATACAGAAAATACAGCAAAAGTGAAATATCTCTAAAACCACACCACATAGAAACAAATCGCTTGGTACACATATAGAAAACATCTTTACCAAAAACATTATATTAAATTTATAACGTTAGTGACGTTGCTGTTCGATTTTGACGCATGCGCAGAAGTGATGTGTCTCTCGCAAACTGGTGTGCCGCTGAAACTGCAACACCGGCCGTACACGTGTAGATGTGTACATTATGTATGGATGTATTGGTGCTGAAGCGCTTACATGGGTTCTTGCCTTGTCCTCTATACTTCACAGGAGATGTACCAAGATGGAACGACAGTTTAAATATGCACCTGCATTGTTTGTCTGTGAATCGTGATTGTTATTCATGATTACAGCAGCATTTTACCTTAGTGATGCTACCTTGGCAATCATTGTGTGGGGGGATGGGTGGGAGTGTGTTGGTATGTGGGGATGATGCAGCCGATGATAATTAGGAATATATATATATTATATATGTGCTCTATAATCCATTATGGGAATATAAACAAGGACACTATCTCTCTTCAGTTCCCTCTGTAATAGTATAGCACTGTATCCTATCTAACTGACTCTGTGTAGTATGACACGGGCCACACTGGCGCCACCTGTGAGGGGCTCTAGGCACTGTATGCCAGCTGCGTCTGGCCGTTAACGCATATAGGCCCGTCGGGACAGTCACATTTTAATGTGTGTGTGTCTGTGTGCGATGCAAGTGCGGAAGCACATTTTGTATTATTACCTTTATTATCCATTATTATCCATTATTACCAATCACTACTCACAATGTATTTGCTCCGTTCCTTCCGTCCTGGGACCGGTGGCGCCACCACCGGCGCAAACCCTAACTACGTGCGCACACATTGTTATATATGAAGACTTCCGGTGCAAAACCCCGTAAACGCAATTCCAAAAATGTAGATAAACATTGGAGTCAAACTTTCAAAAGCTTCATTTTGTTTACATTTCTATCTTTGTGTTAATTGCTCCATAACCATTTCATCACAAGAACAATTAGTGTGAATAAAAATTACCTTCAGCTAAAAATCTGTTATTTTAATATCAATTTTGGATTGGCGTTTACAGGGTTTTGCACCTGAAGTCTTCATATATTCAAGCCTCATCTACGAACAATAGACACCACCAACGTTAAATGGTCTGAGTATCTTTTACGCGCAGATCTCTGGCAAGATACCCGATTCCCTCTCGTGCAAATTAAAATATTAGCGGAGAAGTGACCAGATCTGAGGCCGAGTCAAGTATACCTGGCCGTAGGTGGCGCCACTGACACCTATAGCCCTGCACTAAATTAGTTTTCTGATCCTGTTTCGGCCAATATGAAAATATACAATATGTCACGAAACCTTCTACAGCCTCCTCAACGAACTTATATATAGAACATTATATAATCTATATACACATTAGTATCTCTATATTTCGTCATGGCAACCCCAGCCTGTTAGTCTGTGTTTGGCAGCAGTTAGTGGGGGTAGTTAGGTTTCTATGGTTACTGTTATTTAGGTGATGGTAAACAACAATCGTCATTGGATGTATATGTGGTGTCACGTGCAATAACCGATGATACAACAATCAATGTGCTTTAGAGGCTTCGTTAAATAAAACTAACTTTTCTTTCTTTTTGTATGTAAATGCGGTACTCCGTTTAGAGGATTATTAATTCAAGGACTTTATTTGATTTTAACTCTAACTATTGCGTCACTAAGAACTCTAAACATCCCATCAACAAAAAATATATATATATATATTGGAGCCAGCGACGAGACGTGATACCGGGCCTGTGTCAATCTCACACCATGATTAATGGGTGCCCGGATGCATAATGCATTAACCTTGCCCGATCCATCATTGTATGTACATGAGGACTTCGGGATGCTTCTATCCTGATATTGGCTTAACCTGCCTGGTCACATGACCTACATACAGTATCCAGAAGGGACATCTATAGAAGAGGTGGGTGGGTGAGTGGGAGACGACATCACAGAGTCGACAGAAATGGAGTTTGTTGAGTCCCAAAGGGTTGTGGGAGGCAGAAATGTGGAGAGTGCTTGGTGATGAAGGCATCAGTCGGCGTCTTCATAGATCGGTGGGAAGTGAATTTAAGGAAAGTGATATAGAATACATGTGAAGTCCAGACCTAGCACTCTGCTCACAGCAGGTGTCCCGAGGGTTGGGGGGGGGGGGGGGGGGTGTGGGTGAAGGGGGGTGGGGGAGGGTGGGGGGGATTGAGGGGGGGGAGGGGGGTGAGGGGGGGGGAGGGTGGGGAGGGAGGGTGGGGGAGGGGGAGGGAGGTGGGGGAGGGGAAAGGGAGGGTGGAGGGAATGGGAGAGAGGGAGGGTGGGGGAGGGTGGGGGATGGTAAAGAGGGTGAGTGAGGGCTGGGGAGGGTGTGAGAGGGACAGGAGGGGGGAGGGTGGGTAGGGAGGTGGAGGGAGGTGGAGTGTGGGAGAGGGAGGGAGGGTGGGGGGAAAGAGGGTGGGTATGGGAGTGAGGGTGGGGGGTAGGGAGGGGGGGTGGGTAGGGAGGTGAGGGTGGGTAGGGAGGGGGAGGGTGGCAGAGGGTTTGGGAGGGTGGGTGAGGGAAAGGGAGGGTGGTGGATGGAAAGGGAGGGTGGGGGAGGGAGGAGGAGGGAGGGTGAAGGACGGGGGCGGGAGGGGCAGGGAGGGTTGGAGAGGGGGCGGGAGGGTGGGGGATTGACCTAGATAGGGTGTGAATATAGGGCAGGTAAATGGACTAACACAAAGGAAAGTAAATGCCTGATATGAACTGTTTGCAATTTACAAACAGTTCCAATTCACAAACAAGGAACGACAACAACAACGAAATAATTACTAAACAAAATTCAAAAGATTTGAGTCAAATTGGACTAGCGCTGCCCAGCGGTGAAAACAAGCGTTAACGCTTATCAGTGTTGGGCAGAGTAAATAAATTCATCCCCACCCAAAAAATGTATATCAGATCAAGGCCTAAGTCTCCGATCACTCCATATCCACACAGAATGACTAACTCACACACAATGACTCACTCACGCACAAACAATGACTTACTCACACACACAATGCCTCAGTCACACCCACAATAACTCACTCACACACATAGAATGAATGATTGCATTCGACTGGTCATGGAAATGTAACTTATCCAACTGATGGTCCCTACATGGGTAGTAGTAATCCATACTTACCTCTCAGGAAAGAACCCACATAGACAGGTTGGCGTGAATAGGGTGATTGCATCAGGGAACCTAGGTAGTGTAATGGTTAGGACGCTTTCCCCTGAATGGCAATTACTGCGGGCTCTGAAAACTGCTCTGGGCACAGGGGTCCTTTGTTTGCGTCACCTCAACACACTGGGCCCATGACCAGGATCCCAGACAGGCCATGCGCTCTGTGAGTGGTGAACCTACCTTGTATATGTACATGTAAGTGCATTGCCCGTATGTCTCTGTAAGCATTCGGTGACTTATGAATGTAAACCACTTAAAATACTTCTGATTCCAGAGCATGAATGTATTAGTCTGTACGGAGCCACATGAACCCAAAGACATGGACAGGGTGATTGCATTGGGGAGCCTAGATAGTCTAATGATAAGAACACTAGCCCAAGGATAGCCCGAAGTGTCGGTTTGAATCCTGCTCTAGGTGCAATGTTATCTTTATTTGCAACACCTCCATGACAGTCATTGGCTACCCTGACCTAAGGTGTTTACATACATTTAATGTCATTCGTTGGCTACCCTGACCTAAGGTGTTTACATCTGGAATCATAACTGACCTACCGTATATGTCCTAATAGAAGCATGCTACCCAATAGAGGCAGGCACACCCCCATTTCAAGATTGAAAGCATGCACACATTTACGATCAAATTCAGACTGAATGCACATAAAATAAGACAATCCCACTTTATTTCAGAGGCATGACAAAACAACTAAAATGGATGACCATATTCAGACTGAATGCACATTAAATAAGACAATCCCACTTTATTTCAGAGGCATGACAAAAACAAATCCATGAAATTATTTAACTTTGAATAAATGGACATCCATGTGTTGGCATTCATGCAGTGCGTGTCTAATTGGACATATACGTACTTATTTCTTCCACACATACATTACCCTTGGTTACCATGATCTAAATAGAGTTGGCCAAGAAGTCACTTGCTATCCAGACCACACTTTGTCCACACCCCTCTCTATCCCCTCTCTTCTGGCTTTGCTCCTCCTTGATAATGTCTGAAAAGGGTTCCAGGAGGGGGAGCCCGCCAGCATTACACTTTCTACTCTTACTCTGTCTGTGTCTTTGGCTCGACGGCTGGTCACCATAGAGCAAATAGACATGGTCCTTTGAATCAACTCTCCTCATTTCTCTTTCCTATACTTTACCCTTCTTTTTTCTTCTTTGTATGCTGTAAAGATATCCCCAGCTTCTACAACCATCCCACCTGAAGATTAATCTTCAACCAAAGATTGGACTGATTTATTGGGGCCTTTCTATATTGCTGCAGTTTTGCAGCCAGGAACCGTCATAAGTTTATGAACCCACCAAAAGCAAGAAGTCAAACCAAACTTAATACTGGTTGCCAACTAGCCATGCGCTCGGCATTAAGAGGATTCGACAATGGGCCAGTTTTCTCAGTACCAGGATAATGTTAGTGAGTGGGAACTCAGGTCATGATAGAGGCAGCCTGCTCTTCCTTCCAATGGGTAGTACTATAAAGTCACCATGAGTTTACACTGTCACAAGTCAGTTCACCCAAACGAACACCCGCCGTGAATATGGCCTATGCTGCCGACACGGTGTAAAGAAACCACCAATCAATCAAAACCCAAAGAACAATCAAACACATTCATCTCCTCATGAAGGAAGACCATCGCCGTCAATTCCGGACACATTCACGGGTGCGTCCTGATATGACCTTGACCTTAGATGTTGCCAGGACATAAAACTCCAACAACCGGCCCCGTGTGCCTCAGTCCTAGGGCTGGCTTTAGCGAGCACCTACCCATCACCTGCAGGTAACCTGGTTTGTAAACAAAAATAATAGTTGTAAACTTGATAACACAAACATACGCCTGACTTCCCTCATTGTTCTCACCTACTTGGATGATCTACTTGACTCTGACCTACTTACATGATCTATTTGAATCTGACCTACTTATATGCTCTACTTGACTCTGACCTACTTAGATGTTATACTTGATTCTAACCTACTTAGATGTTCTACTTGATTCTGACCTACTTAGATGATCTACTTGACTCTGCCATATGTATATGCTCTACTTGACTCTGACCTACTTAGATGTGTTATTTGACTCTGCCCTACTTATATGCTCTACTTGACTCTGCCCTACTTAGATGTTATAATTGAGTCTGACCTACTTAGATGTTCTACTTGAGTCTGACCTACTTAGATGATCTACTTGAATATAACCTACTTAGATGATCTACTTGACTATAACTTACTTAGCTGTTCTACTTGAGAATGACATACTTAGATGTTCTACTTGAGTATGACCCACTTAGCTGCTCTACTTGAATATGACATACTTAGATGATCTACTTGACTCTGACCTACTTATATGTTCTACTTGAGTATGACCTACTTTTATGAACTACTCGACTCTGACCTACTTAGATGCTCTACATGAAGCTCTACTCGATGTCAACTGACAGGCCCTCACTGGCACCCACCCTCACCCCACACATTGACTGAGCCCAAGCCTAACCGACCACTGATAACCTCCAAACGCTACCCTTCCACCTCTTTGTCACCCACTATCTTCCCGCTGCTCTCCGCCCACCCCGCCCACCCCGCCCACCCCCCGCCCACCCCCGCCCGTACTCCAGTATCAACATCCCCCGACCGTCACCCTACCTAATCTAGATCGTCCACCCGGGCCTGTTTTCCTAACAAATTATCCCGTACCCTCCAACCCCACCCCCACACTCCTCCACCGCCCACACTCCCCCGGACACCCCGAGCATCCCCACACCCTCATCCTCCCCATCCCCCCACCCTCCCCATTCCCTCCACCCTCCCCCACCCTCATCCACCCTCATCCACCCTCCCTCATCCTCCCCATCCTCCCACACTCCCATTCCCTCCCCCCTCCCTCATCCTCCCCCATCCTCCCTGTCCGTCCACATTCCCTCCACTCACCCACCCTCTCCCACCCTCTCCCACCCCTTACCCTCCCCCACCCTCCAATTCCCCCTTTCCCACCACTAGCACTTCCACAACACCACCACACTGAATTATAAAGTACACTCGTTGATAACTAAACGCAATGCTCAGGAAATCAAGTTTGGAAATTCATTCGTTGGTTGGTTCTTGGAGTTTTACATCCTGGCAACATCCAAGGTCATATCAGGACTTGAAATTAATTAAAACTGAGAATAATTAATTGGAATAGTGTGGTTTTTAAAACGGAATGGTTATTTAGCTGAGTGTGTTTGGCACACTGCAAAGGACTGGAAATTTAATTGCAATGCTCCATTCGAAAATCAGATCAGAGCAGACACTGAATGTGTGAGAGAGGGATTGATGTGTGTGTGTGGAGGGGAGGAAGGAGCGGGAGGGGAGGGGAGAGACGGGAGGGACTGGACGCACGAGTGGTGGGAAAGGGAGGGAAGGGAGGGGTGGAGGAGGGGAGAGGAGGTAGGCAGGGGGGGGGGGGGCAGGGAGGGAGGGGAGGGGGAGGGAGGGAGGAGAGGGAGGGGGAGGGCAGAGGATGGCTGAGTGCGCGGGTCCCAACGGTGCTGTGAGGAGGCGCTGTACCGGAAGTCAGAATTGAACTAGAACTGCGCAGTGAGACCATAATGCATCAGGCAAGAATTGAACCGGAAGTAGCATTGAGACCGGTAGCAGAAGCTACATTGAAAGTTGAAGTGGTACTGTCGGTAGAAATTATACCGGATGTAGAAAAGGTGGCAGAAGAAAAAGCGGCGAAATGGTACCGAATCAGAAACGTGCCGGAAGTAAAAACGGTACCGGAAGTAGAAACAGTACCGGAAGTAAATACGGTACTGGAATTGATTAAAGGCAAATGCCCGTGAACAGGCTGGTTGAACATGTGTATTTACAGGACCAGTATCGATTCGGGAACGACAATTTGATAACAGTCTCGGATTGAATCAGTCGCAATCCTGTCAAGGGGGGTGGTGTGTCTGCGAGCAGGTGGTGTCGAAGCTGCCCTACAGATTTGTTGTTGCATTGTTTGTTTTGTAGCAGATTAGTTGATTAAGCAGGGGAAATTTCAATGGCAGACAATTGGTTTTCCTCATTCCACTGCTCCTTGCCCTATCCTGGTACTGCCAAACGCCAGACTAGGTGGCGACAAGTATCAATCTTTAAGCCATCGGTTTGAGTCGGTCATGGTTTCAAATCCCACCACGTACCAACATGGGAAGCAGATGCTCAACATGTGCCTCATGCCTTCACCTCTGCCAATTTGGATTTCCACTGCTGTGTATAACTTACAGTGTCATCACAGGCCATGTCTATGTGGTGTGGGAGGGTACAAATCCCTTGGGTGGGTAAACGTGTAGGCTGAGGCCTTCTATCGACCAGCTGTCTCACGGTGAAAACAAGACTATTCAGACTTATCCATGATATGCGGTGTAAATCTTCAAGAAGAAAAAAAAGGAGAACAAAAAGGAGAAAAAACCCTCATTCGACCATGCGGTGTAGGCGGGGAGAGTGGTTCGAATTATGCGAGCTTTTAATCCGCTAATGGAGAGAGTGTACAGCATTACTGCGGGACTACCAGGGGATTATGGGTAATGCCAACTACGTGTGTAGGGTTCACTGCATCTATGTTCCCAAGGCACCAGACATACATGACCAGAAAGAGTCAAAGTACTGACAAACTGAGGCATGGTTGGTTAGAGGTTTACATCCTAGCAACATCCAAGGTCATATGAGGACGCGTACCCACTTGTCACGGCACGCACTGATAACGGATTTATAGTGCTGCTCCGTTGGAATACCTTGCCATTAGAACCATGATATGTTTACGTGTGTAATTGCCATTATCTTGTCACTGACCCAATCAGTCCTTTCACTATCCTAGTAATATTTATACTTCACCTCACTAGGATAGCAATGCGCGTCGACTTTGTTACCCATGAACTTGGCTGATAATTCGGAATCTCTGGTAATACTAATAGAGTTGGGATTTCAACTTTACTTTCATTCGACCTGTAAATTAAAATAATAGGTTTAGAAAAGTAAGGAATGACCATATGAATCAAAATAAATGTTATTTGAAGTTGAAGAGTTCAGGTGTGAAAACTGATAAATGCCACATATGCCGAAATGAAAGCATGACTACCAGGTTTGAGCTGAAACTGCTATCATTCCGAGAATCAAATCTATTTTTTTCACAGAAACCACAGCTACAAATCTTATTTTACAGAGAGCAACTAAAATGGATCTGTCTGAATTTTGTGACTGAACTTTTCAGTTACTTTCAAAGAATAAATGTCTGTGTCAGTTCAGTTAAGAAATGTAGAAAATGGATTGGTTTTATTATGTTAAATAACCAGGCTAAAATAATACACCACAGCTTTCTCAGTAATAATAAGTGTGATATATGCGTAATAGACATCCAGGCACGGACTGAGAACAAAGGAATATGTAAATGAGATGACATCACAGACAGAGGGTGCCGGCGGCTCGGGCCCTGGATCGGGAATAAAGCATTCAGTATCCAGAAGTCAAAGTGTTCAGACGTTGGACTTTCACAATAAGTGAATACTCCAGTATTGTGATATAAGTGCTTAATATGGTAATCCCACTATTAGACTTGGCTGCTATGTTTCTCAGGTATATCGGAGTTATGTTTAACTATTGGACAGTTGCACAGTTACTGGGAGGTGCCCAGGTCTAAATTGATCAGATACCACCAAAAACCACACATCAAACACATACTATATTGCGTACAAGCGTTTCATATGTAAATAGAGTAGGCTAGTCTAGAAATAGTGTAGAAAAAAAACTATTGTCAAGAAAATACAAAAGAACTAACATAGATAACAAACAAATATTAACTGATAACTCCCCAGCATTGAAAACAAACCCGATCATCCAAGCTTATATGTTATGGACAGCATAAACACACCATCAACAACAACAAAATCAACAACGACATCAACAACAACACAATCAACAACAACAAAATCAACAGCGACATCAACAACAACACAATCAACAACAACAAAATCAACAACAACACACTCAACAACAACAAAATCAACAACAACAACAACACCATCAACAACAACAAAATCAACAACAACAAAATCAACAACAACAAAATCAACAACAAAAATCAATGTGTTTGATAATTAGACAAAGTTTGTCAGTGAATATTGATTAATTCAAGTTTCATAATCCGATACCTTTGAATTACTCCCATATTCTTTAGATGACTATATTTGTTTGATCCTGACACGGTACACGTGAGTTATATAACTATTTATATATATATAAAAGAATACTTTCTGTATTGTCAAAGCTATTTTCTATATTCTTGAATGACTTTCAGTAACACATTTACAATTAAAAATAAACAATTGCATAATATCCACAAGCAAACTTGTCATGCTGTATAATAAGCTCCCTTCAAAACCACAAGCTGTAATAACAGACCTGTTTACCTGGTGAAAACACTGTTCATCTCAAATCTCTTTCCGTATTTAGTAGGCGCCAATTTCCAGAACAAAGGCCGAGAAACCGTAGTTCTGTATTTACCGTTCCAATCCGGACCAAATTCGGAAAAATGCGGAAGGTGCACAGATCTGTATATGGGGTCATTTTGAGTAAATGTTGGTTTAAGTAGTTAACTTCGGAAATATTTGAAGTGGAAAGATGTGACAATAATTTTGCTGTGAATGTTTAAATGCTAGAAATGGGCTTTATTTAAAGTTTTTTTTAGCATAGCAGTGTAGTACTCGAACAGAAAACTGCAGGAATTGTATATTATTGGAGTACTCTGACCCTGAGCTCCACTAACACATGGTGGCGGCAGACAGCATGCTGCACACCTATGCAGTAATTCGCGCTACTCGGCAAAGACAACAGATGAGAACAGGTAACTTTTTGAGAGTTTAATGAAAAATGAAATCATCACGGCCCTGAAGCAGGCTATCAGTGGGTGGCAGAGACCCTTCAGTACCGTAGCAGACAAGGGCAGTCAATGTATCAAATGCCGGCAGGGGCGGATACAGTAAGCTGGAAACAGAAGAGATCAGCGCCCCCCCCCCCCCAGAAAGAGGGTGGGAGGGTGGGGAAGTGAACAGCGAGAGGCACCGAGGTAGAGTGGCTTAGCAGCATGACAGCAAAGCAAAGTAAACAGCAGAAACTTGCCTTGTGCGCAAATTACACATGTTAGCCTCCGCCAATATGCTCAACAGTCAACTGCGCTAGGTAGTGGCACGCTACCCACCTGGCACGGCCCCGACTGGGCTGCCATCTACTGCATGTGGCTAGCACCCCCCTACCCACCTATAGAGGTGATGTGGGACCTAGCGAGTTAGGGGGCAGGTCACTTTACTGTTGGCGCCGTGGAGAGTGGATAGGTTTGGTAATAAACCAGTGGAAGTGTACTGTCACTAAATCTTGGCATTCTTCCGTGTGCGCGTGGCAGAGTGAAAGACCGTGGAATGGTGGACATCGCGGTCTTCTACATTATTAATGATTGCATCGGCATCTAAGTTGGATAAATGGGATCAAATCTAAGGAAGTGTTTTGGTTTTGAAAATGTAATATTTCATCGGATTATGTAGTTTTAATTAGTATTTTTCAGTCAGTAATAATCAAGACTGCATAATCCGATGACATTTTAAATTGTGAAAACCGAAGAACTTACTTAGATCCAAATATATTATTGTTCAATTGATTAATTTTTCCTTGTCTGCATAATTGCAATAGGATTGCCTGGGAATGGCAGGTAAATGCATCCCTAAGGGGGTTTGAGGAGTGGGGGGAGGGGTAAAGGTGGTATGGGGTTGCTGTCTCCTACAGGAGGACAGCCATTACTGATCATCTCCTCACCCCACGTAACCCACACGTGACCTCGTGGCAGCCAAAGGGCGTCCAATTCCGCTCACGTCACGTGTTTAGCTCAGGTGTAAAGGGCGGACATCTGCGTAGTTACCGACAACTGTGGCCTTCACCGCCAGCCGCCAGTCCACCACACAGACGCGACGGGGTGGCCGGCCGAGCAGGCCGAGGGAAACACAATGGTCCCTCCAGTCCCACGACATGGTCACGTGACTCTGTAGAGAGTGTGCAAATTGATTCTCGTTCAAATGACTCACTGGGAAAATTGAATTAACAAGAATGTTGGCTCTGTTGTGAAAGTGCTGTTCCGTCAACCACTGAACATCATCTTTTAGATTGTGGATCATGAATGAAATCAGTGGACAAGCGTTTCTTGGATTAATTAGAGTAGGTTTTAAACCACTTTACCTAATGCCCAGTGAAACCAACTGTGTACCAATTACCTATGATACCTCTCTATTTATATGCACCATATAATTTATTATCTGAATATAGATAACAAAACCAATTACCTATAATACTTCTCTATTTACAAGCACCAAATAATTTATTATCTTAATAATATAAATAATGAAACCAATTACCTATGATACCTTTCTATTTACATGCACCATAAAATGTATTATCTGAATATAAATAACAAAACCAATTACCTATAGTGCTTCTCTATTTATATGCACCAACTAATTTATTATCTGAATATAAATAACAAAACCAATTACCTATAATGCTTCTCTATTTATATGCACCAAATAATTTATTATTTGAATAGAAAAAAAAAGAAAGCACCAAGATGTTGAATTTTCCATAATAAGCCATTACCGACACAAAGCCAACCCCCGCTATGCACTGCTGACTCTGTGCAGTGCCAGTCTCGCCTCACCGACTCCTCACCTGTAACCGCTATTCGCGCCTACTTTTAAACTTGTATCCACAAACCCTCATTCTTCTATCGACGAATATAAAAACTCATCCGAAACCAATTTCATGAAGTGAAATGCTTACCAAAGAATATTAAAGAAATTAGTTTTGCCATCTTAGAATGATTGTTCTTGTCAGAGTTAACCCTGAATAAAACCGGATGTTGATAAACTCCACACCAACACACTCATGTTATTGGTAGTACTACTAGTAGCTCATGAACACCGACAAAGGAAACCCATGGATGATGATTCGAGCCGCCTAACTCGTCCACTAACGCTTACTTGTACTGTATTCTAATGAAGCGATCGGACCACCGCATAGTCACGTGGTTAAGCATGACCCCAATGACCTGGGCCATAATCGATTAACATGACCCAGGCGACTCGGGTCACCCGAGTCGTCAGAATTTCAAATCGAACACCACGAGTGCCGTCGATAAATACACGTGCCGTGTGCAAAACGACCCGACTCCAGTCACCCACCACCTCTTGGCTGAGGTTTGCTAGGAGCGATGACGTCACATCTGTGCTGGTACCTGTAGGATAACCGCTACCAGTACAACTCCGACGTGTTGTTTTAATGCTCTTTTTTTTAATAACCCAGATTGTCAGCTTCTACAATCATAAAATACTTTAAATCCTATTTTGCTGTACTTATATCGGTTATTGAGACAAAATATTAAGTTTTAGATTAAGCCACCATTGTGTCCACCCCAAGCGTATTCGTTTATTCAACCCGAGTCTGTAGGATGTGTGCAGATGCCAAAAAGTGGCTCGGGTGACCCGAGTTGATTAATTGATTATGCCCATAGAGGTCACCTGGTGGCGCTCTGCCAACACTAAACCAGTTGCTACCTAGTACTCATGGTTCCGACGTATCTAATACCTTAAACTACTCACCCACCACAATCTGCCCTTCAGTTGCGTTACAATAACAGATCAATCAACCCTCATCTCGCCCCCCCCCCCCCCACATCACACTCAATTAGGCTGAACTTGCAGCATGAAATACCTCCCTCAAGCTGTACTTATCCAAACCGGAAGTAAACACCAGGCCTCACGCTGTACTCATCCACACTGGAAGTTGGCATTATTCCCCATGCTGTGCTCATCCAAACCGGAAGTTGGAATTATTCCCCATGCTGCGCTCATCCAAACCGGAAGTTGACCTCAGGCCCCACGTTGTACTCATCCAAACCGGAAGTTGACATTATGCCCACACTGTGCTCATCCAAGCTGGAAGTTTTGACATCAGACCCCATGCGGTACTCATCAAAACCGGAAGTTGACTTCCGCGTTTGACCGGTTCTGGGTTCGCTGACTTTGCACAAACACATCGGCAGGTAGAGTCGTATAATTCATAGCTTTAATATATTGTTTCCTATCTTTAGTTAAAACTCCAAAATCTGACGGAAGCCTAACAATTTCAAAATGAAATTCATACCGATACAATATACCCCCGCCCCACCACTCTTAAACCAAGCTCGGTTAAACCAAACGATCGGTTAATCTAAACTTTTGTCAGCGGCCCGGCAAAATACTACCATTTATCATATAAAAAAGTTGGTTAAACCAAAGTTGCTTAATCCAAATTATCGGTTAATCCAAATAGAATTGTCGGACCCCATGACACTTCCGGTACGGTTAAACCAAACTTGCATCTGGTTATAAGGTCATCTGAGACCCCACCCACTTTTTTATATGATAAATGGTAGTATTTTGCCGGGCCACCGAAAAAACTTTGGATTAACCAATCGTTTGGTTTAACTGAGCTTGGTTTAATGGGCTTATAATGTATATACATAAAAAACAATAATCAAAGTGTCCACATACATTGCATAATAGTACATGTGCAATACACACTTACTCAAAGTCAAAGTCAAAGCCAAAGTGAAAGTCAAAGCCAAACCTCGGTTAAACCAATGATCGGTTAATGCAAACAAATTTCTAGGGTCCCTTCAAGTTTGGTTTAACGGGGTTATTCTGGATTTGGTTCTGCATATCTAACTTAGCTTCTATGCACTTACTACGCATTTGTTGCTGCATCGAGGTAGTCATGAGGGCACACATTCACAATTCGGTATCCGCCCTAATATGACCTTATATTTTAATAGGACATAAAGCCCCAACAAAGTAAAATATCACAAATCGCAAATATCTAACAGGTCGCTAACTCCCAGTTAACGAATTTAGTTAGATAAGGAAAGGCGTCCAGAAAGGTTTCAAGGGCTCAGCCTGGCCGACGTGAGTGGATGTGGAACTCTTCACTCAGGAGGCGTAATGAAGCGGCAGCATTGCAGCCCCTGGGTCACGTGGGCGACTCACTCCGTGAAGCAGTAGCACACGGAGCGGCAAATCCAGGCCGCGCTCGTCCATTCAGCTGGCGACTGAGCAGCTCTGACCAGATCAGTGCTGCTCAGTGCTGCTCCGTGCTGCTCAGTGCTGCTCAGTGCTGCCCAGTGCCGCTCAGTGCCGCTCAGTGCTGCTCAGTGGTGATCAGTGCTGTTCAGTGCTGATTGTGCTGTCCAGTGTTGTTCAGTGCTGCTCAGTCCCGTTCAGTGTTGTTTAGTGCTGATCAGTGCTGATCAGTGCTGATCAGTGCTGTTTTCTACTACGGGGTGCTGCTCAGTGCTGCTCAGTGCTGTTCTGTACTGCTCAGTGCTGCTCAATGCTGTTCAGTGCTGCTAAGTGTTGCTCAGTGCTGCTCAGCGCTGCTAAGTGCTGTTATGTGCTGTTCAGTGATGCTCACACCTGGTCAGTACTGTTCAATGCTGCTCAGACCTGTTCAGTGCTGCTCAGAGCTGTTCAGTGTTGCTTAATACTGCTCAGTCCTGGACAATGCTGTTGGGTGCTGCTCAGTGCTGGTCAGTACTGCTCAGAGCTGTTCAGTTCTGCTCAGATCTGTTCAGTGCTGCTCAGTGCTGATCAGAGCTGCTCATTGCTGTTCAGTACTGTCATGTGCAGATCAGTGCTGCTCACTTCTGCTCAGTGATGTTCTTTACTGCTCAGTGTTGTTCAGTGCTTTTTATTCCTGTTCAGTGCTGCTCAGTGCTGCTAAGTAATGTCATGTGCTGTTCAGTGCTGCTCAGAGCTGTTTAGTGCTGTTCCGTGCTGCTAAGAGCTGTTCGGTGCTGCTCAAAGCTATTCAATGCTGCTTAGTACTGCTCAGTGCTGATTAGTGATGTTCTGTGCTGCTCAGTGCTGTTCAGTACTGTTCAGAGCTGTTCAGTTCTGCTCAGAGCTGCTCAGTGCTGCTCAGTTCTGATCAGAGCTTTCAGAGTTGCCCAGTGCTGTTTAGTGCTGCTGAGTGCTGTTCACTGCTTTCACTGCTGCTCACAGCTCTTCAGTCCTGCTCAGTCCTGCTCAGTCCTGTTCTATCTTGCTCAGTGCTGTTCAGAGCTGTTTAGTGCTGCTGACTGCTGTTCACTGCTTTCACTGCTGCTCACAGCTCTTCTGTCCTGCTCAGTCCTGCTCAGTCGTGTTCTGTGCTGCTCAGTGCTGTTCAGACCTACTCAGTCCTGTTCAGTCCTGCTCAGTCCTGCTCAGAGTCGCCCTGCCATGCGCTAAGAGCTGGATGTACAGCTATGCAGTATCTAAACCGAGACCATCACATTGGAGCAACTCCGAGCAACTCCGAGCAATTCGAAGCTAGTCCGAGCTGCCCCGAAGCTCGCGGCCGTTTGAAGATATCTCCCACATATTTTCGCTGACTTGTACAGGTTTATGCAAATTCAGGCTGATGCTTTTGCAGATTAATGCAGATTCCTACCGATTCACACTTAATCAGGCTGATTCTTGTAGTTCTATACATATTCATACTGATTCACACTTAATCAGGCTGATTCTTGCAGTTCTATACATATTCATACTGATTCACACTTAATCAGGCCGATTCTTGCAGTTCTATACATATTCATACTGATTCGACCTGAGTCAGGCTGATTCTTGCAGTTCTATACGTATTCATACCGATTCACACTGAGTCAGGCTGATTCTTGCAGTTGTCTACAGATTCTAGAAACACTTAATCACACTGACACACTTAATCACACTGGTACACTTAATCACACTGACACACTTAATCTCACAAACACTTAATCACATTGACACACTTACTCGCACACACACACTAAATGACACTGACATAGTTAATCACACTGACACACTAAATCACACTGACATAGTTAATCACACTGACACACTAAATCACACTGATGCACTTAATTGCACTGAAACACTAAATGAAACTAACACACTTAATCACACTGACACACTTACTCGCACATACACACTTTATCGCACCCCCACACTAAATGACACTGACATAGTTAATCACACTGACACACTAAATCACACTGATGCACTTAATTGCACTGAAACACTAAATGAAACTAACACACTTAATCACATTGACACACTTACTCGCACATACACACTTAATCGCACCCACACACTAAATGACACTGACATAGTTAATCACACTGACACACTAAATCACACTGATGCACTTAATTGCACTGAAACACTAAATGAAACTAACACACTTAATCACACTGACACACTAGATCACACTGACACACTTACTCACACTGACACACCTAATCACACTGACACACTTAATCACACTGACACACCAAATGACACTGACACACTTAAACACACTGACACCCTTAATCACGCTGACACACTAAATCACACTGACAGACTTAATCACACTGACAGACTTAATCACACTGACACACTAAATCACACTGACACACTTAATCACACTGACACACTTAATCACACTGACACACTAAATCACACTGACACACTTAATCGCACTGATACACTAAGTCACACTGACGCACTTAATCACACTGACACACTTAATCACACTGACACACTAAATCACACTGACACACTAAATCACACTGACACACTTAATCACACTGACGCACTTAATGACACTGACACACTAAATCACACTGACACACTTAATCACACTGACACACTTAATCACATTGACACACTTAATCACATTGACACACTTAATCACATTGATGCACTTAATCACACTGACACACTAAATCACATTGACACACTTAATCACACTGACACACTTAATCACATTGACACACTTAATTACACTGACACACTTAATCACATTGACACACTTAATCACATTGACACACTTAATCACACTGACACACTTAATCGCACTGATACACTTAATCACACTGACGCACTTAATCACACTGACACACTAAATCACACTGACACACTTAATCACACTGATGCACTTAATCATACTGACACACTAAATCACACTGACACACTTAATCACATTGACACACTTAATCACACTGATACACTAAATCACACTGACACACTTAATCACACTGATGCACTTAATCACACTGACACACTAAATCACACTGACACACTTAATCACACTGACACACTTAATCACATTGACACACTTAATCACATTGACACACTTAATCACACTGACACACTTAATCGCACTGATACACTTAATCACACTGACGCACTTAATCACACTGACACACTAAATCACACTGACACATATCACATGACACACTAAATCACACTGACACACTTAATCACATTGACACACTTAATCACACTGATACACTAAATCACACTGACACACTTAATCACACTGACACACTTAATCACATTGACACACTTAATCACACTGATGCAGTTAATCACACTGACACACTAAATCACACTGCTTCACACTAACTCATCCTACCTCTTCCTCCCTCACATTCGCTCACACTGCCTGACCGGCCGTAGTCAAGGAGCCCCAATCGAGGCTCTGCGTGTCCATAATGAGGCTGTCACTGGACTCTGCCACCCAGCAGAGGGAGTTAACCCTCCCCAGCCGAGGGCAGGTAGGAAATGGGTAATTAGGAAAAGGAATCCGATCCACTGGGCATGCGCAGGAAATGTCTCAGCGGCGCAGACCAAGACCAAGTAAAGCCGGTTTGTAAATGCTAGCCGCAATTTCATTGGAGTGTACCCGGGTTGTTGTTTAGTGAATGAAGCAGAAAGGGCAATGTTTATGGTAATTTCAATTATCTTAATTAGTGTATAGTAACTAAAGCTGCATGAAGTCCGATGAAAACATCAAATTTTCAAAACCAAAATAATTATCTACAGTTGGTGTTAAATATCTAACTTAGATACTGGTGTGTTTGTTAAATGTTTGTCGCCACATAGAAGTGAATACTGAAGGAAATTAATAGAACGTGTTAACGTAGCAGAAATGTCAATGTTTATAGTCATTTCAATTCAAGTAATGTAGGGAATAGTATTCAAAGCTGCACAGTTCTAGGAGATGATGTAAGATTTTCAAAACCATGGTAATTATCTTGATTTTATGCTAAATATATAACATAGATACTGGTGTATTTATTAAGCATTTGTCACCACATATAAGTGAATACTGAGGCAATTTAATAAAAACATGTTACTGCAGAAGCCTATGGTGTTTACCTTTGGGCGTGCTTGCCGAATGTATTTTACACGTTTGCACTTTAAATATCTCAAAAGTTATCCATTTAAAATAAAAGTTACTTCAAACCAAAGTAATGTAGATTGTATTGATCAACCTAAAGGGCCTGTCACACTATGACGTATAGCCTTAGCGAATGCCGACATATGTGATTTTCTACCAACACTTTGGCATAGTCATCATATATTACGTATATGTTGGGCATACGTCGCATAAGTTCTGGATACATCGTTATACATCGAATTAAGGCTCCGAACAAATTTTGTGCATGCTAAAAATGTCCAACATGTGTCAATGTGTCGCTCATATGTTCCGCATATGCTATGTGTACATTAGGGGTACGTCGGCGTATATTAGGAGTACATTAGGGATACGTTGGGGTACATTGGTACACATTAGCCATACTTACAACTAGCCGCTTCGTATATATAACATACTCCCAACATTCTATTAACGTCTGCAAGCGTACCCCTGGCATATGTGAGTGTGCCCCTATCTGGTATATCAAGGCACCACCAGGCATCTTCCAGCAGAGCTGCTCAACTCATGAGAGAGGATGGATGTCCCTACACACCATCTACAGTTCCAGCATCACCACTGAGTTGCCATTTACCAACATGAGCTAGAGCTGTACCTCATGGCTCTTCTGGTGGCCTCTGTCGATAGGAGGAGGAGGCAGCAATGGAGAATGTGGGTCAGACCCTTCATCGGGAAGCGGCCACAGTTTGGGTTGTATGACAAACTTATGGTTGAGCTCCACAGGAAGGACCCAGCATTCTTCGTCAACTTTATCCGGATGCCTCCCCAGATGTTTGACGGGATTGTGGCGAGAGTAGGACCCAGGATCGCCAAGGAGTACACAATATACAGGGTGCTGCTCGAGCCTGGGCTGAAGATCGCATTTACTCTGATGCACCTGGCGTCTGGGAACAAATACTCATCGATGAAGTTGCTCATCGTGCGTGAAGTGTGTCAGGCCATCATCGATGAGTACCTGGACGAGGTCATGACGTGCCCCACAACTCCACAAGGATGGCCTACCATCGCTGACCAATTCCTGGAGAAGTGGAACTTCCCCCATACCTGTGGTGCTCTGGATTGGAAGCACATCGCCTGCCGGTGCCCTCCAAGGAGTGGCTACTCTATTATAATTACAAGGGTTTTACTCCATGGTACTGTTGGCACCTGTAGACATGGACTACAAGTTCATCTGGGCAGATCTTGGGGGTATGGGCTCCGCATCTGATGCCCAGATCTACACCGACTCGGAACTGAAGGTGGCCACTGAAGGTGGCACCATCGGTATATTAGCTGTTAATTTTAATTTGTTATAACATAATTAAACTCAGATAGGTATATTAGGTTTTGATTTTAATTTGTTATAACATAATTAAACTCAGACACAAATCTAATTTAAAACACTTATATATTTACTGGGCAAAATGTATTTCCTTCCTCTTTTTAGAAGAATTCAACTCTGACAGCATACCCTAGTTTAAAATACTAGTGTATGTATATACTAATAACACAGCACAGAGAGGGACAGAGAGGAATAGACAGTGGAGAAGAGAGGGCAAGAGAGAGGGGAGAAAGGGGAAGAGAGAGGGAGAGACAGGGAGAGAGGAAGAGAGTGGGGAAGAGAGAGGGGAAGAGAGGGGAAGAGAGAGGGGAAGAGAGAGGGGAAGAGAGAGAGGGAGACAGAAGAGAGAAGAAAGAGGGGGAGAGAAAGGGGAAGAGAGAGGGAGAAAGAGAGGGGAAGAGAGGGGGAGACAGAGGGAGAGGCAGGGAGAGAGGAACCGAGAGGGGAAGAGAGAGAGGAAGAGAGAGGGGAAGAGAGAAGAGAGAAGGGAAAGGGGACGAGAGAGGGGAGAGAAAGGGGAGGAGACAGGGAGAAAGAGAGGGGAAGAGAGGGGAAGAAAGAGGGAAAGACAGGGGAAGAGAGAGGGAATGAGAGAGGGGAGAGAAAAGGGAAGAGAGAGAAAAGAGAGAAGAGAGAGGGGAAGAGAATGGAAGAGAGATGGGAAGAGAGGGGAAGTACTTGTGTCATTAATATTAATTTGTTTTTATTTTCATTGGCTAAATTCTTATCCTTTGTAGTTTAATTTATAACACAGCTCTATGACATGATTTAACTCAGACACAACAAATCTAGTTTAACAAATATCTTTATTACATAGCAAGAACATCTTTATACATATGTAAGGACATGCAACAACGGTAGACTGGCCAATATGATCATTTATTACATCAAGAGTATATATATATCTATGATCCACCTTCTTGAAGATTTATACTGCCTATTATGGATAAGCCTGAATAGACTTGTTTTCACCATTAGCCAGTTTGTCGATAGAAAGCCCGAGCCTACACTTTTACCGACCCAAGGGATTTTTAACCTCCCACACCACATAGACATGGTATGAGAGCAACTGGCCTTTGATGACGCTGTAAGTTATCCACAGCGGTGGAAATCCAAATTGGCAGAGGTGGGGGCATGGGGAATCGAACCACCGACCTTCAGATTAGGAGTCTGACCTAGAAAAAAGTCAGACACTCTAACCACTCGGCCACAGAGAACACCACACCAATTATATCTGTGCAATATATCTCTTTTGTGTACATATCAATCGCCAGCCTGAAAGATGGCAAAGCACCTGGGGGTGATGGAATTCCTGCTGAAGTATGGAAGCATGGAGGAGACAATCTGCTCAACAGACTGCACCAACTAATCACCAATGCCTGGGAGGAGGGTTCTGTACCCCAAGCATGGAAGGATGTCAGCATTGTAACCATCTACAAGAAAGGTGATCGAACAGACTGTGGGAACTATAGAGGAATCTCTCTTCTTTCCATAGCAGGCAAGATCTTCGCCAGGATCCTACTCAACAGACTATATATTCACATAACACCTGATGTAGTTCCGGAGTCACAGTATGGCTTCAGAGGTAACGGGAGCACCGTGGATATGATATTTTGTCTCCGACAGCTACAAGAAAAGTGCATTGAGCAGGACCGACCACTATACATGGTATTTGTCGATTTCACTAAGCATTTGATACAGTCGGGAGGACCGGGCTATGGCAGCTACTGAGGAAGTACGGATGCCCAGAGAAGTTCACAACTATGATCGAGGCTCTACATACAGGAATGATGGCTAACGTTAGTGCTGGAGGGGAAGTCTCGGATTCGTTTGGGGTTACCAATGGGGTCAAGCAAGGTTGTGTACTGGCCCCCATGCTCTTCTCCATCTTCCTATCAGCAATGCTCGATGAGGCTTTCTAAGACATGGGGGATGGCATCTATATATAGTCCAGACAGAGCGCTGACCTATTCAATGTCACACACTACTCAGATACTGGTGAGAGAGCTACTATTTGCAGATGACAGTGCACTGGTTGCCCACTCTGCTGAAGAGATCCAGAAAATAGTGGATGTTTTCTCTGATGCATCAAAGAAGTTTGGCCTGAAGATTAACATCAAGAAGATGGAGGTGCTGTACCAACCCAACTCTACAAGAACCCGAGAGGAGGAGATCATGGTTGACGGAAACAAGCTGAACTCTGTTCCGGAATTCACCTATCTCTGAAGCACTATATCAAGTGATGGACGCATTGATGCTGAAATACAGAGGAGGATGGCCAAGGCTAGCGCATCTTTCGGCGGACTACGCCAGAGACTCTGGAACAACCACCATGTGTCCATTCGGGTCAAAGGTAAGATCTACCGTGCAATCGTGCTATCCACCCTACTATACGGAGCCGAGGCCTGGACAGTGTACAGATGACAGGTGAAAAAGCTGCAAGCCTTCATGATGCGACATCTGCATTCAATCATGAGGCTAACCTGGAAGGACAAAGTGACAAATAAGGAAATACTCAAACGAACGGGGCTGCCCTCTATGGAAGATCTTCTGATCAAAAAGAATCTCCGGTGGACTAGACACCTCATGAGGATGTCATCAGACAGGCTACCAAAGCAGATCCTCTATTCTCAACTGTCTTCTGGGTACAGAAAGAGAGGGCGCCCCGGTTCAAGAGATACCATCCAGAGGAACCTGAAGCTGAGAGACATTAAGACCGATTCATGGACGCAACTCTCACAGCAGAGAGCTAAATGGAGAGCGGCAGTGAAGTAATGAAAGCAGTCTTTGTCGGATCGCGACCGAAAGCATGATGATGATGATGACATATCAATTACCGATCAAATGCAGAGGCAACTGGCTGGGCAATCCCACCCTACCGATCAATTAGAATAACAGTAAATAAACGAAGAAGAACAAAAACAATACTAAAGAGAAAAAAAAGAGAAAAAAACAAAGAAATACCAAGACGAGTGGGCACCGATAAGTGGCTATGGTGCTGGTCGGACGGGCAGTGACGAGCCAAGCCAAGGCCAGAGTGGAAGGGAACCACAACGCCCCCCCCCCCCCGGTGGATTGAACTAGAACCTGCCATGCATCCCGACGGTGACATCTCAACTCTCCCGCCTGACCCGAAGTCAGTGTTAGCCTGGCAGATCGCACCTAACTCTACCGGGAGCCCACAATGGCTCCCAGCCCAGCTGCACCCTACACCTGTATATACAAGTATATCCGCAGTATAAAGAACAACAGAAGAACATAATAACATAATAAACATAGGAAAATAATAAGCACATATTTATACATATTTACACATGACAGTCACATTCACTTCACATTCTCATCGTTTGCCCCCTATGGTGACATCGGAGCTGAGGAGGGAAACAGGTCTAGATTAGACACCCCCAACACACCAGAGATCCCCGACAGCCCCGACAAGTCCAATAGTCCATCCAATGTTTGGGTAGGTGTCCCTGTCATAGACGTTCCAGTTGTCGCTGCTGTGGGAGTTGAACTGCCACCGATAACTGGAGTTGACATATTTATCTCAGAAAATGGCAGAAACTCAAAACTATCGGACTATGCAACATTTATATAACCTGTTGCTGCAGAACCCTATGGCGTCCTCGCCAAAATTAAGTATGCATGTCTGCACTTCAAATATCTCAAAAGTTAGACATTAACAATAAAAGTCACTTTAAAAGTGTATAATTATGATCAACCTGATATGCTTACCTCAGAAATTTACAAAAACTCAAAACTATCGGACTATGCAACGTTAATTGATGAAAGCACAACAACATTTTGTAATGAACAGGTTCTGTTGTGACCTCCATTGTGCCTGGTCCTTCACTAACCGGAAGTAGCGAGTTTGCCGCTGACTGGAGTCATGATGGATGTCCACAGAAAGGGTTCAAATCGTTTTAATCGAGCGGAGGTAGATGGCCAGTGAAGGGACCAGTCAAATAGTATGTAATGAAGGGACCAGTCAAATAGTATGTGATGAAGGGACCAGTCAAATAGTATGTGATGAAGGGACCAGTCAAATAGTATGTGATGAAGGGACCAGTCAAATAGTATGTGATGAAGGGACCAGTCAAATAGTATGTGATGAAGGGACCAGTCAAATAGTATGTGATGAAGGGACCAGTCAAATAGTATGTGATGAAGGGACCAGTCAAATAGTATGTGATGAAGGGACCAGTCAAATAGTATGTGATGAAGGGACCAGTCAAATAGTATGTGATGAAGGGACCAGTCAAATAGTATGTGGTGAAGGGACCAGTCAAATAGTATGTGATGAAGGGACCAGTCAAATAGCATGTGATGAAGGGACCAGTCAAATAGTATGTGATGAAGGGACCAGTCAAATAGTATGTGATGAAGGGACCAGTCAAATAGTAGTGTAGTAGTATGCACTGACCTATCAACGCAAGGAACCGAATAGACTGGTAGGTGTGGGTAGTGAGGTGACATCAGGGAGCCTGGGTGGTGTACTGGTTAGCACACTGGCCCGGAATGCAAGAGATGTGGGTTCGATTGCCGCTCTGGGCGCAATATTTCAGATTTCCTTCACTCCCCATGACATAAGCAAGGGTGGTGTTGTGGGAGGGGGGGAGAGTGGAGGAGGGAGGCTGGGAGGGGGACGGGGACGGGGGATGAAGGACGGGGAAGGGGAGGAGGAGAGGGGGATTGCGGAGAAGAGGGGGGGGCCGTGGGAGTGGGGATGGGGAGGCGTGTAGGGAGAGTGGGGGAGGGGGCGGGAGAAGGGCGGGGAAAGGGGAGGAGAGGGGGGATGGCGGAGGGTGGGGGAGGGTGGAAAGGGAGCGGGGGCGGTGTTTTGGGGTCGGGAGTGGGCGGAGGGGGCTTCTCCGGTGAGAAGACCGGATGTAAAGCTCTCACGGAGCCGCTAATTGCATGCCGGGATTCATGGCTGGTTCCGCGGTGGGTCCGGGCAGGGGGTGCTGTTTATTGCACACCGACGCTTTCCATTGGGGTGGGAGAGGGGGTGAGCTAGGGTGGAGCTGGGTGGTGGATAGGGGGTGGGGTGAAGGGGGGAGGGGAATAGGGGTGGAGGGAGTGGAGTGGAGAGGTTAGGAATGGTGGGACAGTACATGGGGTGGGGGTTGAAGAGGGTTGAGGAGGGGAAGGTGATGGGGGGAGAGGTTGTTAGGGGAGGGAACTCTGGGGGAAGGGAGATGAAGGAGGGGAAATGGGACAGGTAGGGACAGATTTGAGAAAGGGGAGAATGGCATAGGGGCAGGAGTTGGAAGGGTGTCAGGGGGAGGGGAGGGATAGAGGTAAGAAAGGCATGGGGAGCAGGGGGCAGGGGGCAGGGAGCAGGGGGCAGGGGCATGGGGAGCAGGGGCAGGGCATTGGGGTAGGAGTGGGGAGGACATAGGAAGAGCAAGTGGGAAAGGAATGGGGGTGCTATAGGAGCAAGAATGGGGGATATATGGGGTGGAATAGGAAGGGCATAGGGGCATGAATAGGGAGGGCATAGGGCAGGAATGGGGAGGGCATAGGGACAAGAATGGGAGGGCATAGGGGCAGGAATTGGGTTGACAAAGGGGCAGGAATGGGGAGGAATTAGGGCCAGATATGGGGATGGCATATGGGTGGGAATCGGATGGGCATGGGAGCAGCACGGTGGGAGGTGACACAAGCAATAAACATAGCGTGTACTCGTTATTTGTCCTTTTTTTTAAGCACTAAAGGATCGACAATTAACAAGAGGTTGATATTGATATTGACAGCCCCTACATCAGCCCTCCCCCCCCCACATATACACACACCGCCCCCCCCCCCACACACACCCACACTGATGGACCCACCGAGATGCCACCAGAATGGGCGCCCCAGGTTGCCATGGTAACCGGGCGGCGCGCGTCGGCCGTCTGCAATCAGAGACGCCGCGGTCAGCTCGTCCACCCCCACACCCTCACCCCCACACTCCCCCACCCCGCACCCCCCCACCCCCCCCCCCACCCACACACCCCACACCAACACCCCCACACCCCCACACCCCACACCCCACCCACCCCCCACCCCCACACCCCACACCCACACACGTACACCCCCCCACACCCCACACACACTCACACACCCACACACACACACACACACATCCCCACACACCGACACACCCACACACACCCACAACCACACCTACACACACACACACAACCTCTGGCCCCTGTTGGTGGCGCGGCGCCCCCTGGTGTGACCTTCGTGTACCCGAGGTGTCCGTCTGCCCCGTGTCTCCGGCGGGACGTCAGCAGCAGGAAGCGGCCCTGACAGCTGACAGCTGACAGCACGGCTCATCGGGGGTGGGTGTCAATAGGGCCCCACTGCGACGTCACACTGTGGTATTAGGGATCTGTGGAAGAAATTAAAAGAAGGATAACAATAGCCCGAACAACATTCTCCAAAATGTATAGAGTGTTAACATCAAGTAAGATAGTATTACAAACAAGGAAGCGTATTCTTCAGTGTTATGTGTGGTCTACTCTAATGTATGGGGCTGAGACATGGACAATCTCTAAGAAAATGTACAAACGTTTAGCAGCATTTGAGATGTGGACTTATCGAAGGATACTGTGACACTAAGGGATTGTGGAACTGTGACATCGTGACACTTTGAAACTGTGGTGCTGTGGATCTGTGACTCTGTGACATGGTGACACTGTGGAACTGTGACACCGGGACATTGTGACACCCTGACACAGCGGCAGTATGACACTATTATATTTTGATGCTGTGGAACTGGGGCAATGTGGTCACATGTCGCTGTGACACTGTAACAGGTGACACTGTGTCACTTAACGGAACTGTGGTACTGAGGTACTGAGTGACATTGTGACACTGTGTGATGCTGTGACACTGTGTGACACTGTAAACAGGTGAGACTGTGACATTTAGTGACACTGTAACACTGTGAAATTTAGTGACACTGTGTCACCGTGTGCCACTGTGCGCATGATGCGGTCTCTGCCCAATTCACACTATTCAGACGTGACCTAATTCGGCACCAGAACGAGTCTGAGTAAGCGTTGGTATTGGAAATGGCCATAAGACACTACTGTGTGCCGATGTGTATGAACTACTACATAAATTAAAGGAGTAAAATTTGAAGATATTAACTTTTCAAACTATCATAATCATGTTTGCTTACCTTTTTTCTATTTATTGGTCAATTTTCATGAAGATTGAGTGATGATCAGATGCATTTCAATAGGGAATGTCAACAAAGTCGCTCACCCTGGTTGCCAATCTTTCCTTAAATTCAAATTTGCATAACTTTCTTAATATAGATATATTTTAAAAATATATTTGAACCCTTTTAAAGCTTTTATTAATCTGTAATTAGTAAGACTAGTTCTTTAACTGTGTTGCACAGATAACTACCCTGACAGTGCTGCATTACATGATACCACCATATATATGGAGACTTGAAGTTGACAGTCACATTGTAGTTAAAGAATGGGAAAAGCACCATGTAAGGGTCCCCCAATCTTCGTCAAATTTCTCCAATAGATAGAAAACAGGTATGCAAAGATGGATATGTTACTTAAAAAAATTAATACCCTCAAATTTGAGTGATTTCGAGAGATATTTGGTCAACGAAAAAGTATTCACATTACTTTTCATACAGCGGCGCCTCACAAATGCTTACTTGGCCTTGGTCTGGTTTCAACATGGCCGCGGTGTGAATAGTGTCAATACAGCCACCTTCTGTACCACAGATGTGCCCGTCACCTATCCCATCATGCACCATGACAATGTGTGACACTGTGTGATACACTGACACTGTGACACTGTATCACACCATGACACCATCACACTCTGTGAAACACTGACACTGTGACACTGTGTGACACCATGACACTGTGACACTGTCTGATACTGTGACACTGTGTGATACACTGACACTGTGCCACACACCATGACACCATGACACCATGACAATGTGTGACACTGTGTGATACACTGACACTGTGACACTGTGTGACACCATGACACCATCACACTCTGTGAAACACTGACACTGTGACACTGTGTGACACCATGACACTGTGATACTGTCTGATACTGTGACACTGTGACACTGTGTGATACACTGACACTGTGACACTGTATAACACCATGACACCATCACACTCTGTGAAACACTGACACTGTGACACTGTGTGATACACTGACACTGTGACACTGTCTGATACTGTGACACTGTGTGATACACTGACACTGTGCCACACACCATGACACCATGACACTGTGTGGTACTCTAACACTGTGACACTGTATGACACCATGACACTGTGACACTCTTTGATACTCTGACAATGTGACACTCTATGATACTGTGACACCATGAAACTGTGTGATACTCTGACACTGTATGACACCATGACACTGTCTGATACTCTGACACTGTGACACTGTATGACACCATGGCATTGTGACACTGTCTGATACTCTGACAATGTGACACTGTATGACACCGTGACACCATGACACTGTGTGATACTCTGATACCGTGACACTGTATAACACCATGACACTGTGACACTGTCTGATACTCTGACAATGTGACACTATATGACACCATAATACTGTGACACTGTCTGATACTGTTACACTGTATGACACTGTAACAACATGACAATGTGTGATACTGTGACACTGTATGCCACCATGACACTGTGACACTGTCTGATACTCTGACACTGTGACACTGTATGACATCGTGACACTGTGACACTGTATGATACTCTGACACTGTGACAATCCATGACACTGCGACACTGTGACACTGTATGACACTCTGACACTCTGACACTGTGACACCGTATGACACTGTCTGATATTCTGACAGTGACACTGTATGACACGGTGATACTGTGACACTGTATGACACCATGACACTGTCTGATACTCTGACACTGTGACACTGTATGACACCGTGACACTGTGACACTGTGTGATACACTGACACTGTGACACTCTATGACACCGTGACACCATAACACTGTGTGATACTCTGACACCGTGACACTGTATGACAGTGTAACACTGTGTGCACCTGATGCGATCCCTATCCAGTACACTGATACAGCCCCCTTCTGTACCACGGCTGTGCCCCCCCACCCCCCCCACCCCCACCCCCACCCCCTCCTCCTCCTGCCAGTCATGGAAGCCCCGCTAAGCCCCACCCACCTGTGTCCCTGTCAGTAAGCAGAATTGATACCACCTCTGCCCCCTAGTGGATTACCACCCAGCTAATAACGCCACATCCGGGAACTAATATAAATCCCCCTGGCGTTCACTAACAGAACAATGACTACTTTTCACCTAAAAAAACTCCCAGAATGCTGCTCCAGCTTCCCACCTCCTTATGAGGCCAGCGTTCCCCGCACTTTGAATAGCGCCCTCTGTGGGCGCCTTTAATAAGTGGCGCTGCATTTGTGCCGTGTCAATTTGCTAACGATTATTTGATGGTCTGGAAGAGCGCAATTAACAAAAGTGGTGACACTTGGTGAGAATCAAGGCACGTTCTGGGCTCACAATGCTTTATTCATACAAGTTGGTTGGTTTTGGGAGTTTTACGTCCTGGTAACATCTAAGTGATATCAGGACGGGTTTAGTCTGAGAAGAGTCTGGTGGTCAAGCTGACACTATTTGGGTAAGTCAGTATATATGAAAGATCTAGTAGAGTGTTGGACACTAGGGCATTGTCATTAGAAATTACTCCCAGAGAATATTCAGATTCAAATTATGCAAACTATGATCTTATTCGAACATATTCGATAATGGTAGTTGTGAATAATAATTATATAAAGTTGTCTCCATCATATTCGATGACCTTTAACACACAGTAGCTGCATACATCACCTCTTGTGAATATAATTATAAAGTTGTAATTAGTCGTGTTACTCAACCTTTAAGAGTTTCAGGAGTGGAGTCAAAAAGAAAGCAATAAGGACTAACCCAGAGGGAATCCTACAGAGGGCGCTGTGACCTAGTTTGGCTGCTCCATCCGGGAATATTGATGAGACTGTGTCAAGGAGGCCTCCTTTCTTCCCCATGTCGAGTCAATCCAATTTTCTTCTTTTTTGTTGTTGGTCCATTAGTTGTTTAAGCAGGGGAAATTTCAGTCATAGACAACTGGTCTTCCTCATTCCACTGCTGGTCGATAGAAAGCCCGAGCCTACACTTTTACCGACCCAAGGGACTTTTAACCTCCCACACCACATAGACATGGTATGAGAGCAACTGGCCTTTGATGACGCTGTAAGTTAATGACTTAAAAATGTATACTTGTCACGTCCTGGCCTGGCGATTGGCATTATTAGGATATGGTAAGGGCTGGTTGGCTCAGTGCCAGGATAATGTGAGTGAGTGGGATATCAGGTCATGGTGCTGGTGGCCTGGTTTCCTGGTGGGGCAGCACTTTTAAATCGCCATGAGTGCGCACTGTCACAAGTCGGTGTCCATCCTGATATGACCTTAGATGTTGACAGAACATAAAACTCCAACATGAAACAACCAATCTCCTTTCTCCAGCTTCTTGCAGGGTGAGTCAGTCTCAGTATTAAATTATTATTAAACAACCAATACCTTTGACAGAAGTAGACTCAAATTGGCCCAATGTTTGATATTGAGTTTCTGTACACATTTTGTCCGTAAGTATATTAGGCTGGTTGTCATAATTCGGCCACCAGTACCTCTATGGAAGATCTTCTGGACAAAAAGAATCTCCAGTGGACTGGAAACCTCATGAGGATGTCATCAGCAGATCCTCTATTCTCAACTGTCTTCTGGTTACAGAAAGAGAAGGCGCCCTCGTCTCCGGTTCAAGGATACCATCAAGAGAAACCTGAAGCTGAGAGACATTAAGACCGACTCATGGACATCACTCTCACAGCAGAGAGCTAAATGGCGAGCGTCAGTCAAGTAATGAAAGCAGTCTTTGTCGCATCACGACCGACAGCATGATGATGATGATGTCATGATTCGATAAGCTACTGACGTCATGATTTCATCGTGCAGACGCACCGTGTTTCCTATGTAGGTTACTTCCGGTTTGATGAACACGCAGATAAAGGAAGATGTTGATTTTAGTTTTAGTTCAATTAGTTTGTTTTCATTGTGATGGATAAGCAAGTACGGAATATAAATGAATTCCCAGAAACATGTTTGTGGTGTCAAATCAGGAAGTTCACAATGTCTCAATTATTTTGTTTGTTTTCGTCTATATTGTGTACATAGTCAACATTTCAAATCGCATGTTCCCATGTGATGACTGTTTTAATCTAGATAAGACACCTCCCGTTATTTCAATCGCACGTCTTGCCTGGTTCCTGGCTGGATGGTGTGATCATTGCTTTGCGGTATAGTTGAAAGGATAGCAGGTTGTAAAAATATACAGGATTTTCGGTTCGGAATTATATATTGGCAGAAAACATTATTATTCTTAGGTGACAGAGTGGGGACAAGGTTATGTAATCTAAAAGCAATAATACCCCACTCCCATTATGACATGATATAAGCTATGTGAAATATATGTTCATACATGATGCCTGAGATTATTAAGAGATGTTCCTATCTAAGAGACAGTACATGGTTGTTGAGATGTTTCTTTATGCATCCATAAAGAGTGCAATCGGAGAAAAGGATGTTTTAATATGGATCTATTTGTAACTGTCTGCAACTACCTGTTACCATAAATACCCATGGGCCAGCACACCAGCCTAATCTGCATATACACATAGACAGCTGGCTTGAGTGACAGCCACCCCTACTGGGTGGTGTCACCCTCCCAGGCTGTGGGGGTGCCTGATTGGCTGGCTGTGGGATGCCCAGTCACACTGCACTCCCTGGGCCCTCTGACCACACTAGCCTCACTTTGAGATTAAGTATGCAAGACACTGCTTCATGCACATTGGAGAGTGGACACTCTACTCCTGGCTCTTGAGTGAGACACACCTACTCTAGAGCAGGACCCCAGACACTCTGTCTGATGCTACCAAAATTCATATATCTAAATTGAGTTTAGTGCAACAACGAAGGGACTCCAGTTCAATGGGCTGTAAGCACTCAATGGAACGTCAGGACTCTCCTGGACCGAGAAGCAGCTGACCGACCAGAAAAATGTACGGCACTAGTAGCAATGGAACTAGCAAAAAACAACATCGACATCGCCACCCTATGAGAAACAAGGTTCTCAGAGTCTGGTAGTTTCAATGACTTGGAATACTCTTTCTTCTGGAGTGGCAAACCTGAAGGAGAGAGAAGGGAGGCCAGAGTGGGCTTTGCTATCAAAAAGGACATCATCACAAAGCTGACAGAAATGCCACGGCCAGTAAGTGACAGAATCATGATGATAAGAGTACCTTTGAGCAAGGACAACTTTCCTACAATTATCAGTGTGTACGCTCCACCCAGATGATAACAAGGAGGCCTTCTACAACCAGCCGGCAAGTATGCTCAGTGACATCCCTCACACTGATAAGCTACTGCTGATAGGAGACTTCAATGCAAGGTTAGGAAGAGACAATGACAAGGGGCCCTTGGTCATGGGCAAACATGGAATTGGGAAATGCAACTCCAATGGCGAGCGCCTTCTGGCTTTGTGCTCTGAGTTTAAACTGATAGTGACAAAGACCATGTTCAAGCAGAAGGATTAACGCAAGACCACTTGGATGCATCCTCATTCCAGACACTGGCATATGATCGACTTCATCATCACAAGGTGTCGGGATAAGATGGACATCCACAGTACTCGGGCCATGCATAGAGCTAACTGATGGACCAATCACCAGATGCTGAGGACAAAAGTGGCATTCAGAATACGACAAAAGCAGAACAGGCAAGGGACAAATAAACCGACCAAGCTCAGCGCAGCAAAACTAAGTACCATCAGTCACAGGGAGAGCTTCGAGCGGGAGATGGACAGCGCTCTCGCACAATGGGAGGAGAAGGAAAGCCCAACACCAGATGAGGAATGGGCAGCTTTGCAGCAGGTCGTATACAACACAGCTAAAACATATCTCGGCAAGCCAGACAGAAAACACCAGGACTGGTTCGACCCCAACAATCAGGAGCTACAGAATCTTATGAGCAGAAGAGACCAAACCCACCAGAGAGTGTTGCAGACCAGGAACACTAGATCCACCACTGCAGCATACAAAGATGCCTGCAGATTGCTACAAAAATGCACCCGTGCATTGAAGTCAGACTGGTGGGAAATGAAGGCAGAGGTGCTGCAGAGAGCTGCAGACAGAAACAACATGAAGGGCTTCTACAGTGGACTGAAGGAAGTGTGGGGACCTGTGAAGAAAGGACCTGTTCACCTGAAATCAACAGATGGCATGGAGACCTTTTCTGACAGCAAGAGAGTTGTGGCAAGATGGAGTGAACACTTCCAGAAGCTACTCAACGTCCCTGGTGACATAGATCACGAAACTCTGGACAACATCCAGCAGCGCATTCCCAAAACATGCCTCGATGAGATTCCATGGATGAGATGGCTAGAGCAATCGCCAGCCTGAAAGATGGCAAAGCACCTGGGGGTGATGGAATTCCTGCTGAAGTATGGAAGCACGGAGGAGACAATCTGTTCAACAGACTGCACCAACTAATCCCGGAAGCACTATATCAAGTGATGGACGCATTGATGCTGAAATAAAGAGGACGATGGCCAAGGCTAGCACATCTTTCGGCTGACTATGCCAAAGACTCTGGAACAACCATCATGTGTCCATGTGGGTCAAAGGCAAGATCTACCGTGCAATTGTGCTACCCACCCTACTATACCGAGGCCTGTACAGTGTACAGACGACAGGTGAAAAAGCTGCATGCCTTCATGATGCGACATCTGCGTTCAATCATGAGGCTAACCTGGAAGGACAAAGTAACAAATAAGGAAATACTCGAACGGATGGGGCTGCCCTCTATGGAAGATCTTCTGATCAAAAAGAATCTCCAGTGGACTGGACACCTCATGAGGATGTCATCAGACAGGCTACCAAAGCAGATCCTCTATTCCCAACTGTCTTCTGGTTACAGAAAGAGAGGGTGCCCTCGTCTCTGGTTCAAGGATACCATCAAGAGAAACCTGAAGCTGAGAGACATTAAGACCGACTCATGGACATCACTCTCACAGCAGAGAGCTAAATGGAGAGTGGCAGTCAAGTAATGAAAGCAGTCTTTGTCGCATCACGACCAACAGCATGATGAGGCACTGATTCATAGACAGGTTAAAGAGGTAATGAGATTATGTGTGGACAGAAGGTAAGGGGTCAGGGTGAGAGGTCACTAGGAGGTGAACAGGAGTTGATGCCATTAAAGCACAACATCGTCACCCTCAATCTTTGTGACTTGTCTTCCCTTTCTTCCTTATGAGTTTGTTTAAGGGTTTGAGAGGGGCATCAGAGGTGAAATGAAGCGGGAGAGTTTATGCTATTATCTGGTGTTCATGACGGCCGAGCATGCAAAAATACTATAAGGTGATGGTTGTGTGAGGAGAGGGTGGTGTGAGGAAAGAGTGGTGGGGGCCGTAGTGGTGTGAGGAGAGGATGGTGGGGGAGGGGTGGTGTGAGGAGAGGGTGGTGTGAGGAGAGAGCGGTGGGGGCCGTTGTTTGTCTCTTGAGGAAGAGGATGGTGGGGGGAGGGTCCGGGGGGAAGGTGAGTGGTGTGTGGAGAGGGTGGTGTGAGGAGAGGGCAGGTGGTAGAGAGGATGGATTGGTTGGGTGGTGGGGAAGGGGAACTGATAGGAGAGAGTTGGTAGGGGAGGTAGGAGAGAGGTATGCGGTGTATCAGTGAGCGGGGAGCAGGCGGTCGTACTTTGAGGAGAGCGGTGCTGTGCGAGGGGAGGGTGTTGGCCTGTGAAGGTCGAGGGTAAGTGGGGGAGGGGTACTGTGGAGGGGAATGAGGGTGGTGGGGGAGGGTTTGGTGTGAGCCTAAACAATTCCCTTCAACTTCCCAGGTGAGGAGTCGGATGGGGGAGGGCTACCTGTGAAGGAGCGGGTGCGTGGTGAGTGCGGTGGTGAGTGCGGTGGTCTTGAGTGACGAGGATGATGGGGGAGGCGGTTGGAAACTGTGAAGGAGAGGGGGGGTGGGGGAAGGTGGTGGTGTGAGGAGAGAAGGGTTGGTGGAGGGAGGACGGGGGAGGGGAGACGGAACGGGAAGGGGCGCGGAGAGGACAGGACAGGGTGTGAGGAGAGGGTGTGGGAGGAGGACGGGAAGGGGGTGGTGTGAGGAGGGGGGGTTGTGGGTGGGGAGGTGAGGGTGGTGGTGGAGGACGGGGGGGGTTACTGTGAGGAGCGGGTTGTGGGCGTGGTGGGGGGGGTGGGAAGAGGAGGATGGATGCTTGGGGAGGGGTAATGAGCGGCAGCGGGGTGGTGGGGGAGGTGTTGGTTTGAGGATGAGGATGATGGGGAGGGGTTACTGTGAGGAGAGGGTAGTGTGGGGCGAGGTGGTCGGTGTGAGGACAGAAACCGATCGAGGGTGGTTGGTGGGGGAGGTGGTGGTGTGAGGAGAGGGTGGTGGGGGAGGTGGTGGTGTGAGGAGAGGGTGGTGGGGGAGGTGGTGGTGTGAGGAGAGGGTGGTGGGGGGGGGGAGAGGTGGGAGTGAGGAGAGGGTGGTGAGGGACCTGGTGGTGGTGTGACAGCGGAGGGTAGGTGGGGGAGGTGGTGGTTGGTCCTGTGAGGAGAGGGTGGTTGGGGGAGGAGGTGGTGTGTAGGAGGGTGGTGGGGGAGGTGGTGGTGTGAGGAGAGGGTGGTGGGGGAGGTAGTGGTGTGAGGAGGGGTGTGGGGGAGGACGGGGTGGTGTGAGGAGGGTGGGTGGTGGGTGGGTGGTGTGAGGTGTAAGAGAGCTCAAAGGTTCCCCCATAGTTTGATAGTTGGTGCCAGGAAGATGGCTACTCGATCGTGCTCCGTAATGAGATTATGACGTCACAGCTGTTAGGCTGAATGGACAGAGTCCATTAGGGCTGACCTACATTCACTCTTATCCGCTGAGCGACTTGGTGATAAGGTCGTCAGTGGGGGTGATCGGGGGGGGGGGATATGTGGGGGGGAGGGGGAGTGGTGGGGAGGAAGAACGGGGAGGCAGTGAGGGACGGCAAAGGGGGTTTGTGTGTTGCTTATTGTTGTTTACGTCCTAGCAACATATAAGTACGGTCATATCAGGAGGGGTACCGACTTATCACAGTGGACACTCATGGCAATTTTTTATAGTGCTGCCCCATTGTGAGAACAGGTCACCGCCACCATTGCGCAATGTCTGTATTCAATCATATAATCCTGATATTGTACCAAACATTCCTTGTCATATCCTATTAATGCCGAGCAGCAGACCAGGTGGCGACAAGTATCATATTTGTAAGTCATTGGTTTGACTCGGGTGGGATTTGAACTCAAGACCTTCCGCATCTAAAACCTGCGCTCTACCAACTCGGCCACCGCGTCCGGTGGGGAATGGAGGAGAAGGGAGGAAGGGCGGGGGAGGGAGGGGAGGTGTGGAGGAAGGGGGGATGGAGGGGGTGGGAGAGGGGAGGGGGGGGGGGAGGAGGGTGGAGATGCCAGAGAGGCAAGACTGAGGCGGGGACGTCTCAACCAATCAGCGAACAGTTTATAAATAAAGGGTGGCACGGACAGCAGATGCTTACATAGGTAATCCATTTACGTGTACCCTAAAATAGGCACTCCCACGACGAGAAGACTTATCTATAGAGTCTATATTATCCTGCTTACCGCGTACAAAGTATTCACAGCAAGTAGAGGGAAGCTGCAAAATATAGGATCAATATATGCATTATGTGGAACAAATGTATGTGGTTTGTGCATCCCACTACACACGTATGTGTGCCATGTATGGTGCAGCGCACTCCACGCGCAGCTCTCTGTGTCACACTTAGTCTGGTGAGATGAGTGCAGCCCACTGAAGACTTACCTGTATGTGTGACCTGGTGAGGTGAGTGCAGTCCACTACATACCCACCTGTATGTGTGACACTTTACCTGGTGATGTGAGTGCAGCCCACTACACACCTACCTGTATCGTGTATGTGTCACACTTTACCTGGTGAGGTGAGTGCAGCCCACTACACACTCACCAGTCTGTGTGACACTTTACATGGTGAGGTGAGTGCAGCCCACTACACGACTACCTGACTGTGTCACACTTTACCTGGTGAGATGAGTGCATCACACTACACACCTACCTGTCTATATGACACATTACTTATGGACTGACTCATGGACATCACTCTCACAGCAGAGAGCTAAATGGAGAGCGGCAGTCAAGTAATGAAAGCAGTCTTTGTCGCATCACGACCGACAGCATGATGATGATGACTTGGTGAGTTGAGTGCAGCCCACTACACGCATACCTGACTATATGACACTTTACTTGGTGAGGTGAGCGCAGCTCACTACACGCCTACCTGTCTGTGTGACACTCTACATTCGGTGTGAGTGCAGCCCGCTACACACTTACCTGTCTGTGTGACACTTTGCATGGCGAAGTTAGTGCAGCCGAGTACACACCTAGCTGTATGTGGGACACTTTACCTGGTGAGGTGAGTACAGCCCATTACACACCTACATGTCTGGGTGACACTTTGCAATCTGTACAATAATATAGACAATACATTCCCTTTCACGCCTTTATACTCGCATAATCCAATATACATCATATATATTATTTATATCTTCCGGATAGACAATAACACACATGTAGTTGGACGAGATAAAACTCTGGCTGGTACCTGTAAAGGCCCCTCCGTTTAATCAAATAGTTCAAACATCAAAATAACAGTCAAACAATTCAAAACAGTTCAAAACATCAATACAACAGTCAAAAGTTCAATTCAAAAGCAAAATCAAAAGTCAAAATTGCGGCCGACTGGACACCGAATGCATGTCGCGCCACCCGAAGTTGTCTCCCCGCATATCTTCCTCCTGATTGGAAAAACGGTTCCCCCACCAATCTTCCTCCTGATTGGCGGGGGCCCACATCTCAGCGAACCAAGAGATGGAGTAGTAGAGGTGACACAGCGACCAATCCCCAGCCGGTCACGTCACAATAGGGCCCCCTACAGCCTAAATAACATTAGCATAACTAGTTATACCCCAGATATTAGGCTGAAGATTCTAATGTACTTTACTCTATAAGTGCAGCCCACCAATACCTGCCGTACCACCTGCCTTCTCAGACGCTGTGCCGTCTGGACGTTCCCAGACCTCCCACCAGAGTCTGCTAACAGACAGAAGGCTGACACGGCAACCTCTCGAGCTGTTTTTTCTCTTAATCTTTGACAGCTCACATCGATAACAGTTTCCTGCCCACATCTCACTGGGCAGGGTGGCGCCCCCTGGGGTTTCAATAGAGAATAACCGTAGTGCTGATAGCGTCGCGAGCCATAAGGTGGCGCTGTAATTTCGTGCACCCCCCCACCCCAACAAAAACACACCAAAAAAACACACGCCCAAAACAGTGCACCTTCATTCGACTAAAAACAACTATTTTCTCATGATACAAAAATGTTTGCCCTCCTGGCTATCTGTTGGAGACTACATGGTCCTGAGTAAGCTCAGTCATGGCATCGGTTTGTGTCACGTGATGCACATTATATTAAAGTTGCATAATACGCTTTGGATTCGGTGTTGATTTATATTCTCAGATAAATATATTACAAATTGAGCTGGTTAAAATGACCAGTTACTTTACAAACTCTGCACACTTCCCACCCAACGAGAACGCTAATGCATGTGTCTGTATCAAATTAAAGCTCCTATCTAAGCGAACAAAAAAACAAGTTGATCAGCAATATCAATGTTGTGGATAATTAAACTAGCCACGTGAACGGAAAAGGACGTTGATTTCTTAGTACGCCCGTCGGTTGGAAGTGACCTAGTTAAGCCGCTGAGGATGTGGAACTCTCCGCCCTGGAGGTGGGAAAGGATCTGCCTGACAAAGGCCAATATGGCGGAACCTAGCGTGCCCTTACCATGTTCTCAGGACCGTCAGACACCCCCTCCCCACACCCCCACCCCTCCCACCCCACCCTCTCCCTCCCACCCACCCACCCTCTCACTCCCCCCCACCCAACCATATCCCTCCCACCCGCCCAAGCCACCCTCTCGCTCCCACCCTCCCAACCCTCTCCCTCCCTCCCACACACCCCACCCTCTGTCTCCCACACCCCTCCTCCCCTCCCACACACCCCACCCTCTCCCTCCCACACCCCTCCTCCCCTCCCACACACCCACCCTCCTTCCCTTACACCCCACCTTCTCCCTCCCACCCACCTCTCGGTTCCCTCCCATCCAACCCGTTCCCTCCCGCCCATAACACCACCCCTCTCCCTCCACCACCCACCCACCACCTCTCCCTCCACCCAACACTCTCCCTCCCACCCACCACCTCTCTCCACCCACCCAACACTCTCCCTCCCACCCACCCAACACTCTCCCTCCCACCACCCACCCCCTCTCTTCCCATTCCAACACTCTCCCTCCCACCGACCCAACACTCTCCCTCCCACGACCCAACACTCTCCCTCCCACCGACCCACTTTCTCCCTCCACCGACCCCCCAACTCTCTCCCTCCCACACACCAACCATTTCCCTCCCACCCACCTCCCTCTGCCTCCCCCACCCTACCCTCCCCCTCCCCCCACCCTATCCCACCCCCACCCAACCCTCTTCCTCCCGCCCACCTGAGTGGGATATCAGGTCATGGCGCTGATGGCCTGGTCTCCCAGTGGGGCAGCACTATAAAGTCGCTATGATTAGATCGGGACTGATTATTGATGATGTATCCGTATATAAACATCGAAATACATCACGTCTTGGCACAGCACAAAGGGGTGGGTGAGGTGGGGTTTGCTGCCTATCAACCTGTGAGGTCATATAAGTCTGGCACGGACTGTTGGCAGCAGGCACTGATGCCGGTTTTTAGTACCGGTTTTATAGTGCCGGTTTTATAGTGCCGGTTGTATAGTGCCGGTTTTATAGTGCCGGTCTTATAGTGCCGGTGTTATGGTCATTTAACGCTCGCAATTACATACATACAATGATACAGGCAATGCACTTACATATATATATAACAACCACACAGCGCATAGCTTGTACAGGATCCTGGTGACGGCACCAGTATCTTGGGGGGATGATGAAAATGGGAAATATTGTGCCTAGAACAGGAATCGAACCCGCACCTCGTGCATTCCGGGCCACTGTGCTAACCATTAAACCACGTGATTTGGTGCCCGCCGTTCCCGTTCCAACGGCGGCCTCCAGCCGCCATTTTGAGCGTCTGTAGCCGACTTTTGCCGACAGATGGCGCGCCCTAACCTGATCTCAGGCAGCCCGCGTAAGCAAATTAAATGGCAGCCCCAGTTTGTGCCATGTTTCCTTGCCTGCAGGGCCTTCTACGCGTTACGCCCTGCGCAGATGCTGGCGCCACCTGGTGAGGAGACCTGCAAATTGAAAATGAGGCTTAGAGCTGCGTAGACAGACGAAATATCAAATTTTTCTAAACGAAAACCAGATTTATCTAGATTTGATTCTACATATCTAACTTAGATACTGGTGCACTTATTAAACATTTGTCGCCACATAGAAGGGAATATTTTGGCAATTTAATAGAACAGGTTACTGCGGAAACCAACGGTGTCAGGGTTTTGGAATGCTTGCCAAAATTAATTTGAAATGCTTACACTTCAAATATCTCAAAAGTTAGCAATTATAAATGAAAGTTACTTCAAACTAAATAAAGAAACTTTATATATTTATCTCAGAAAATTACAGAAATTCAAAAGCATCGCACTATGCAGCTTTAAGTATAGGTACAGTATAACCCTGTTAAACCAAGCGCGGTTAAACCAAACGATCTGTTATTCCTAACTTTTTTCGGTGACCCGTCAAAATACCACCATTCATCATATACAAAATTTGGTTAAACCAAAGTCAGTTAATCCAAATTATCGGTTAATCCAAACAAAATTGTTGGACCCCAGGTGACTTCCGGTATGGTTAAACCAAACTTTCATGTGGTTATAAGGTCATCTGAGACGCCACCAACTTTTTTATATGATAAATGATAGTATTTTGCCGGGCCGGCGAAAAAAGTTTGGATTAACCAATCCTTTGGTTTAACCAAGCTTGGTTTAACAGGATTATACTGTATATACATAAAAACAATAATCAAAGTGTCCACATACATCGTATATTACATTCATAATGCACCCTCGTTTTTGCCAAAGCCAAATCAAAGTGGAAGCCAATGCTCGGTTAAACCCATGATCGCTTAATCCAAACAAATTTCTAGGGTCCCTTCAAGTTTGGTTTAACGGGGTTATACTGTATCTAGCCCGTCACCAGATCTATATCACGTTCTCAGAGTCACGTGACTAGATGTGATTGCGTCGCTGCAGGCAAATGTTGCCGTGTAACCAGACGACTTTCCGCTTTCCTAATCAGCCATTGTTTGCCGGTGGTGTCTTGTTACTGCCGGATTATTATAGAGTATCAGACACTGCACATGTCTGCTGACTCATAGGTCCTGAAATATTTCCGCAGTCAGAGCAAGGATGTTATATATATGGATGGCAAAGCGAGGCTGTTTGAGGCTCTCCCAGCATGCAATCCGAAAATACGACCACCATATTGAAAGTGTAATAATGAGCGATGATAGGGGCAACAAGAAATTCTTGCTAGTACTATCTGTGGTTGAACTTCCTGATATTTGTTATTATTGTGTGCTCCATGTGCTGCAGAGCACTGCTTCACTAATATATACTGCTGGTGAGCACGTGACTCGCCCCACTCACCTCTATTTTTGTCCTTTTACGGGTATGGGGGTATTACCGAGCCATTGGTCAATCCATGAAAGTTCCCAACACACCAACCACACACCAACCATCTATTGCTGATGTAGTAGTCTGCACTGACCTCTCAGGAAAGTAACTACATAGACAGGTAGGCGTGGGTTGTGTGTTGATATCAGGGAGCCTAGGTGGTGTAATGGTTAGCGCACTGGCCCAGAATGCAAAGAGATGTGAGTTCGAGTTCCACTCTAGGTGCAATATTTCCCATTTTCATCACTCCCATGACACTGGTTGCCGTGACCAGGATCCTATACAAGGTATGCGCTGTATGGTCGTTGAACTACCCTGTGTATGTATGTGTTAGTGCATTGCCTGTATGTATGTAATTGTAAGCATTAAAAGACTTACAATTCCAGGGGGATGAGTGTAGGAGTCTGCACTGACCTCTCGGGAAAGCAACAACATAGATAGGTAGGCATGGGTTTTGTGTTGATATCAGGGAGCCTAGGTGGTGTAATGGTTAGCACATTGGCCCGGATTGCAAAGAGATGAGGGTTCAAGTTCCGCTCTAGGCGCAATATTTCCCATTGTCATCACCCCCATGACACTTACAAGCCTGTAATATGCAAATATAGTAGACTAGGTTAGGAATAGTGTAGAAGAAAAACTATTATCAAGAAACAGAAAACAAACTAACATTGAATTACAAATAATAACTATAAGAAAATCAAACTGATAACTGCCCAGAAATTGAAAACAAACCCGATCAGCCAGGCTTATATGTTATGGACAGCATAAACACCCCATCACAAAAAAAAAAAAAAATGTAATGCCTAGATGGTTATTACACAATGAAACATATCATACCTACTAGTGGCTTTAAATTCATTTTAACATAATGTATTATATACACATCACATATGTATTTGATTAAAATACCTAAATGGTTGATAATTACCTATGTTGAGTCATCAGCATAAATAATTCATGAACGAGATGAGGCGACCTAGTTCCCGGTCCTCATGACTCCTGCACCGTCCTCACTTTGTTTCTGGTTACGAATAACCAAAAATATGAACAAATCATGATTATTGTTTTCTGACGACTGTATACTGCGGTGACAGTCACTGCCGCTTGCCAACTCATTTTCTTAATTTTTTAGCACTTTGTCATTATTAAGTCATTCATAATTGATGGGTTTTGATCTGAGCAGTGATTAGTTACGCTCCTAAGTAGCAGACTTTGACCAGAAATCTCATTGTGCTGTTGTGTTATTATGCCTGTTTGTGTGTTTACTACTGGCTCTACTGAATAGCTGATGTCGGCAGTGACTAACACCCGCTTGCTTACAAGTTTAGGCGGTCACTCGATCACAAGGAGAAGGACTGACTAAAGCCCTGTTCACACGGGCACTGTAAATCGATTCGTAGAAATTGACTTGCCTAGTTCGACGCACATTTCACGTGTGAACGGGCATCTGAGTCGAATTACGCCTGAATCGATTCCTGTGATGAAGATACTGTAAACCACTTGTATAGGTCGATTACGTAAATCGATTTCTGGAAATCGATTTGTTTTGCCCGTGTGGACGCACTAAGGCGGATTAAGGAAGTCACACGCATGCGTAGTCGAGACCTTAGTTTGTTGACTTTCCAGTCGATCAAAAGCGCATATTATATAATTTAGTCTATGAAACCGCTAGCTGGGCACAGAGATTTTTTTCATCATTTATTTTAATGTTTTCACTGCCCAGCAGAAGTTTTGATCGTTCCAAACCAATACGATTCAGTCCATACATATCTAGGTCGAACCCACTCTCTCGTGGTGACGTTGCCAAACCAAAAACTGGCGCTGGTCAGACTGGACTTGCTCATGTGCTGATATCGATTTCCGGCCCAAGTACTGCCCGTTTGAACGGGCGGCTAAATTGATTCGTAGTATTCGCCTTGGCTGAATCGCTTTAGATTTTGCCCGTGTGAACACGGCTTATGAAACGTTCCGACATTGCCAGCTGTGAGCCAGTCTTCACCTGGTCATCTAAATGTTGAGTTGCCTGAGGTTTTTTTCACTTCGCCCCCTTTAAGTTCTATATCAGTAAAAACTTCAAACACAACAAATGGTATAAATTCAAGCTCTATCAATAGATCTTGCCGAGACAACCTTAAATATATTGTAATATTTGTAATATCTTAATAGGGGACAAAGTTATGAATTGTTTTTCTTGTTCTTTTAACATCAGCTTAATTGACCATAATTAGTTCTAATTCACCTTTGCCAGGTTGGGCGCCATTTTAATCCTATCTTTATTTATCTATATCTCCATTAATTCTTTAATCAGACTGACCAAATAAAAGTGTAAAAGCTGTCTGTATTTTGTCAACTTATAGATAGATGTCACTTAGTGATCAGATAATGTGGACTGTGTTAATCCTCGATAAGCAAATAGACACAAAGCTACACTTATATATCTGTACCTGGCTTTGATCAATCTACTTTCATACTGGAGTTTGTTTCATGAAGTTTACATCACTGAAAGATCATAAACTAATTTCACTGAAAATATCGATTAAAGAACCAATTCAAAATGTGTGTGATGACCTGAAGCATAAAAAAGGCCTGTCGACAAGCGCCAACACTTAGCCATATCTAAGATAAGTGACGTGGATGCAGGCAGAGCTTCTATCGTAGCTGACATGCCTATTTAAGTCAGACGTCTCTCGTTTCATACTAGATGGTATTGTTATCGATGCTCCATTTAAGATTGTTCTAGATTCTTTTGATCCTTGTCTTATTTGTACTGTTTCGCATTCAGATATGCATCTGCTCCTAATCCTCGCATCCTCTGACTTCACCACAGTTCAGACACACACATGATACGATTTATCCATTAAATATAGCCTCCACTTGTTCTGTGTTTGAATATTATTATTAGTCCAGTTATCGATAAATTAGACTGTCCATAGTTCCGAATTATCTTCAAGCCAAAATGCCAGTTCCCTCATCTCTAAATTTGAGACTTTCAGCTCACTGACCACACTGATTTTGGATGGCCGTTACACAATACAGTGGATTCCAGACCTACATAAAGCATGCCCTCCGAGCGGACTTAGACGATTATCTTGCTCCCTCTACTCCGAGGCAGCGAGGGCATTTCTGCTCCTATTACTGTGTGAGTGTTGAAAGCTCAGAGCAGAAGCTCTTGGACGCATATTAAGACTTTAACAAGACTAAGGCTTGGTTTGTAGCTTGTCCGAACTACACCCCTCCAGCCCTTCCTATAACCTGGTTAGCTTTACATAGATGCAACTAAAATGACTGCCACACTCCTAGCGGAGAAATTAGCAGTTGTCTTGTGGAATGTAAAACCTTGAGGTTCAGGAGAAATTGAAGCATTGAAGAAACAATTTTAAAGTACCGCAAGGAAATGGCAGCATGTAGCTAAATGCGCTAGTCCACTAGAACATTCATGAATACGATTCTCACAGCTCTTAGGGCCTCTCCCCTGCCCCCCCCCTCACCACCCCCCCCCTCCCCCAATGAGGCAGCACCCGTTTTCATCAAAAGCCTTGGAAGACAAAGTCCCCTCCATTAACCTGTGTGACTCAATGTCATCCAACATGCACAGCTGAAGGAGTTGTCTCACTTAAACAATGCGATGCTCAGGAATTTCTTTCTCCTGTCTGCCTTACTTAGTTCATGCCCTCCTGAACTTCCTGCCACCAGAAGCGTGGATTTTAATTTCATAACTAACACCAAATGTCAATATAACCAAATGTCAATATAACCATAGATGGCACAAACATAGAACTGTAAAGACTGGACTGGACATGAAGACGTCTTAGTATCAAGTGTTTATTTCTGGACCCACTTGCGCTGGTCCCGGCGCGGCTGGTCACTCTCGCCATTGACCAGCGGTACATATATACATTACATCCTCCCTTTTCCAACAAGTTCATGAATATGGTCCGATCGACCGTTATGCTTAACATGTATTTGTGTCAATTTGGTCAATGGTAGCAGTCATGAAATCAAGAATTAAATGCCTTAATTCTAACATTATGTTTGTTCACTTTGTCCATTGGATCTCACTAATCTCAGTGTATGCCGTGTCATACGGTCTACCTCCTTTCTTAACAGTAGTTGCACAATTTAACATATACAGTTACCACCATAAACAAGACGTTATTACTTTAGCCACGCTCGTACCTTAGTAGTTCATGGACGGCCACAGCTGCGTGCTAATTGTACCCAAAACGATTGACCGGGTTAATTACTCGACCGTATCTTGTTGATTTTCTTTCGCCGATCTGTGTGGCCTGCTGTTTGTGATTTGTTTGGCGGTCCATCGTGCGGTTTTGTTGTTCGACTTGCACTGAGGGTTGTTTCTTGGTTTTGTGTATGTGCATGCGGTTTCGCTTCAAAGTTTTCCCCTGCAGATTACGTATGTCATAGTCTCTGTCGTTTGTTTTGCTTACTCCGATAACAGTCCCGGGGGCCCAGGTACCCTGATGCGTGAGATAGTGAATGTCATCGTTCATTTCTAACCTCGGGTGTTGATTGCCGACTCGACTGTCGTAGTAATGTTTCTGAGCTTGTTGAATCTTGGTGATTTCTTTGTGTTTTGCACTTTGTGTCCTAGGTTTTAATTGCTCTCGTGTGACAGGGAGCTTGGATCGCAGCCTCCTGCTCATCAGCAGCTGCGCTGGTGATGCGTCTATGCCTATTATAGGTGTGTTATGGTAGTTTAATAGTGATATGTGATAATCTTTATCTTCCATGATGGCTTTTTTTATCATTTTTTTTATTGTTTGCACGTAACGCTCTGCCTATCCGTTGCCCTGGGGAAAGTGTCTTTCTTTTTTTCCATCCCCAGACCCCCATTTTTTTTTCTTTCTTTTTTTTTTCTGGGGAAAATGAGGGTTTGAAAAGACTGATTGGAAGCCGTAGTCGGCTGCAAATTTGTTGTATTCTTGGCTTGAGAACTGGGGCCCGTTGTCGGATACAACTATCTCGGGAATGCCATGTCTGCAAAATTGTTGTTTTAATGCATCTATCGTTGCCAAACTTGTGGTTAGGGGTAATTCTGTTACTTCCGGGTATTTACTGTAGTAGTCTACTACCACGAGAAACGTTCAGTGTTCCACATAGAACAAGTCTACTCCTACTTTCTGATAGGGAGCATTTGGGATGTTGTGCGAACGCAGCGGTTCTTTTTGTTGATTGTTTTGGAATTTCTGACATATTGGGCAGCGCGATATCATGTCTTCTACTTGCCTCTGCAACCCAGGCCAAAAAATATAATCCCTCACCAACTGTTTGGTCTTTGCAATGCCCTGATGAGTTTCATGTATCAATGCTAGCACCTTTGACTGTGATTTTTGCGGAATTATAATTCTGTCCCCATTAAACAACAGGCCGTCTTCTGCTGTTATATCATGTCGGTACGTATGGTATGGTTTTGTGCTGGGCGCTAGCTGATTTGTATGTGTTGGCCAACCTGTTTCTGCAAGCTGTTTGACGTCTTGCAGTGTCTGATCGTGTGTTGTTTCGGTTCGAATCTTTTGTGTGATGTCACCTAGGATGTCAACTGCTGCTATGGTCAACTTCGTGTCGAATAAGTTGTTTGGCTCTATTGATGAACTGTGGTCTCTTGACAGGGCATCTGCAACATACATTGATGAACCTTTTATGTGTGTTATGGCGAGATCATAGTTTAAGAGATGCATGCGCATACGTTGCATGCGCGCAGACAACATGTGCAATGGTTCATTCAAGATCGCCACCAGCGGCTTATGGTCCGTTTGGATCACTACTTTTTTTTTTCCTTTAAAAAAACCCAACAAATATGTAGTCATGGAACTTGGTGCACCCAAAGTAAATCGCGAGTAATTCCTTCTCGATTACGGCATAGTTGCTTTGGGTGTCATCTAGTGCTTTGGATGCTAACGCTATGGGTCTCCCCTCCTGTATTAAGGCTGCACCCAACCCCGATTTGGATGCATCTACTTGCAGTACCACTTCTTTGGACACATTACAGAACCTTAGTACGGGTGCTCTAGTTAATAGCGCTTTTAGTTTGTCGAACGCTGTCTGCTGTTCACTGTCCCAATGCCATGCGACTTCTTTGTTCAAGTGAGTGGCTTAGTGATGCTGGCCATGTTCGGTATGAATTTGTTTACATAGCCTACCATACCCAGGAAACGTTGAATTGCTGCTACATGTTTGGGTGTCGGCATGTCATTGATCGCTTGAACTCGTTCTCTGCTGGGTTTTAGTCCATCTTTGCTTATTACATGCCCCACGTAAGACACTTCTGACTGGCAAATCTTGGATTTGCTCGGATTGAGCTTGAGGTTTACCTGCCGTGCTCGCTCTAGTACTGCTTTAAGGTTTGCTTTGTGTTCCTCTACAGTTCGCCCATACACTAGGATATCGTCTGTCACTACGTTGACACCCTTGAGGTCACCTAATATGCGATTCATCTCATAAATGAATATGTCCCCGGCAGTTTTTATGCCGAACGGCAGCCCTGTGTACCTGTCCCTACCCCAAGGAGTATTAAAAGTGCATAATTTGGAACTGTCATTGTCCAGCTCGATTTGCCAGTAGCCGCTATTGGCATCTAACACTGAGAACATTTTTGCTTCTTCCAATTTGGACACTACTTCCTCGACCGTACAGGTTGGGTACGGCCCTCTTTTTATTGCTCGATTCAGCTTGGTAGGATCTAAAGAGATACGAATCTTATTCGGCTTTTTCACAATAGTAATGGAATTTACCAGGGGTCGTAGTTTCAGTTATCTCGACAATCACCCCATACTTCAACATTCTATCAAGCTCATTTCGCACTTTCCCTTCAATCGTGTGAGGTACGCGCCATGGAGGGTCAATAGTTGGCTGAATGTCTGTGTCTACATGTATTTTTGCACCGGTTTTTATGGTGCCAAGCCCCTTAAACACATCTGAATAGGACATTACCAGTTTTTCAGCCGCCGAGGACGTTATGCTTGGTGGAAGCTGCTGCACCGGATCGGCATCGATGTCATCTACACGGTTGAGCAGGTTGAGGCTGATGCACGCCTACTTGCCTAGGATCGGGCTTCCCTCTGCGATCACTTGGAACCGTAACTCTTGATTTCGTATGCTGATCGTCGCCTCTCCCATCGGTTGGATCCTGTGGCCGGAATAGGTGATCAGCCTGCATGTCGGTGCCGCCAGGGTCGTCTTCTTCAGTTTGTTGAATACACGCACAGGCAAAATGTTCACTTGTGATCCTGTGTCAAGCTTGAAACGCACCAGTGTTCTTTCCACAGCTAATTCTACATACCACAGCGCCGGTTTTAGACTGGCGAGTTTCTTGTCCATCGCTCCAACAAAGAGCTCGTCATCGCTGGAGGCCAATCCTTCCGGCTTACACTCCTCCAGGATGTTGTGTGTGTCCACAGCTATGCCGTCCACTGGTGCGGCTGATTGTTGTGTACTGCGACACACCTTGACGAAGTGGCCTATTTTGCTACATCCTGCACATAATTTCCCTTTCGCCGGGCACACGCCCCGTCTGTGCACATAACCACACCAAGCACATGTGGCCTTTGTTGATGTTGCTATGGCCATGCTCTGCTGGCCACGCCATTGGAATGGCGGCTGCTGTCTGGGAGCCGGTGCACCAGCGCCTGACTTCTGCTGTGTGCGTATCGCGTCCACCGGGCTGTCGCAGGAGTCCAGTGTACTGGTCAAGTGCTTTGCCGTGAACTCACTGATTCTGCATATTTCTTCACATCTTTGTAGAGTTAGTTTCTTTGTTTGAATCAGCCAGTTCCTGAGTCTGTCACACTTGACACCCCCTATCAGGCGGTCACGCAACAGTGAATCCTCTATTGCGCCATACTCACAGCGCGCTATCATACTTCGTAATTCCCGTATGTATGTGTCCATGGTAGTGGTTGTCTGGTTGTGGTGATTAAACCTAAAGCGCATGACGGTCACATTGGTTTTTTCCCTCGCAGTATGCTCGGAAAGCGTCTATCGGAGGATTAATTTTGTCCTCGGTGCTCTGGTCGAAATGCATGGCCCTGTGCACTTTCTGGGCCTCGGGCCCAGCGACGTGTAAAAAAACACAACATTGTGCTTTCTGTCTTCGAAGATACACCTGTAGCTCCGGCAAATATGCTGTAGGCATGGTACTATGTTTCCCAGTTAGTCCCTAGGTCACCTTCCAGTTGCAGTTGCCCTGGAGGTTTCAGGCCAGACAACGGCATGTCAATATAGCTTGGGTTCGGATCTGACACATTTAACGACTTCGAACTGGGACCGAAGACGTCTTAGTATCAAGTGTTTATTTCTGGACCCACCTGCGCTGGTCCCGGCGCGGCTGGTCACTCTCGCCAGTGACCAGCGGTACATATATACATTACAGAACAAGTATCCGAATTCATATATCTCGGACAAAAGATTACAAATGATCGGAGATGTGAGAAAGAAATTAAAAGAAGGATAACAATAGCCCGAACAACATTCTCCAAAATGTATAGAGTGTTAACATCAAGTAAGATATTAATGCAAACAAGGAAGCGTATTCTTCAGTGTTATGTGTGGTCTACTCTAATGTATGGGGCAGAGACATGGACAATCTCTAAGAAAATGTACAAACGTTTAGCAGCATTTGAGATGTGGACTTATCGAAGGATGGTGAAAATATCATGGACAAAGAAGATCACCAACAAAGAAGTTCTCAGAAAAATTAAAAATAAGAAAAGCTTGTTTGCCACTATACAGACAAAGAAACTTATTTATTTTGGCCACATCATTCGTCAGAGTTCAATATACGTACATTGTTGGAAGGGAAGGTGAATGGCAGCAGAGGGAGAGGGAGACCAAGAACATCATGGTTTACAAATATTTCACAGTAGACAGGCTTGAATTATTCACAGTCTATCAGAACAGCACAACATCGGGACAAGTGGAGAACCATTGCATCCTACCCTCGACTAGAGGACGGAACTATTGATTGATTGAACTAACACGTTACTCTCGCATCACAACAGGTCCTCTCCTCTGGTTCCGGAAACTACTCTACCTGCTGCATTTGTGTGAGGAAGCTGTGGCCTCCTGGCCTCCAATGTTGTAAGCCTAGAGATAGTACATAAAATGGAACTTCTTACTCCTACCGGATGCACTTAGTGGATCACCTCATACTGTGCAAGCTAGGCACACTGCCCAAGTAGAATGTGATAAACGGGTTTATGAAAGAATTCAGATAAACTGTCCCTAGACAACATATTTCTCCTATTTTCATCTAAACTCCTCTCTGCCTCATTCTTGAAGATAGTTACGTTTTTGTTGGCTCTATCTTCCAGGCAATCCCCTCAGTCACCACCTCCACCTGGTTAGTGTGTTCATGAACGTGCTCGCTCCAAGGATGTGGGCTAATACGTTCCTGTTACATGAAAGAGGTTTTGCACATTCCACCTAGTAGACCTGTGTCATCTTACAACTTATGACTTCCCTTCGTTTCTATCTTAGCTCTAGGTGTATCTTCCCATGAGTGATTATACATTATTTCAGCAATGTTAAGATATCCGTTGACTACTCTGGACTACATACTTCTCTGTCTGACTCCTACTACTTCACGATACAGACCGAAAGGAGAAGAGCTGCACCGGTTTGTTTTTAATGTGGGTCTTGCTTTGAACACCATCAGAGAGGCTGGTTCCTGGAAGGGAACTCCTATAGACCTGTAGAATTCTATAATTTAAGGCCCCATCAGCACTCGGCTTCTTTTTGGGTTGAGTGCTGATTAATTTGCTCGATTAGGGACTGCTTTAGACTATCTGCTTCGATCTGCCCATTATTGAGTTATTTGTTCTATGCTTGTTTACGTGGCTGCTTGATTGACTCTTGATTCAACTATCGCTTATGTCTGCCGATACATACTCCTCTTACTCCTATTCTCATATCTTTTGAATTATGACTTCTTTTACACATTATCGAGATGATCGACCTGCCTCCTGATATGTTAGCCACGTCCACTGTACCGAGATGTTCGACCTGCCTGTAGGTTATGTTCGCCACGTCCACTATATCAAGATGTTCGACCTGCCTGCAGGTTATTGTAGTGTATGTACGGAAACCGAAACCATGCACGGGCTAACCAGCGCCGACTGGGAGGCACCGGAATAAAGCCATTATGATACTAGACCTCAACGCGTGCAGTCAGTATATGATCACGTCCCACAGAAGGGAATCCATCACGACATTACATGGTGTCAGACGTGGAAATCTGTGAAGCAAAATGGCTCTCTCAGGTCTGAAACCCCCGGGACCACTTAATCTGAACGATGATTTGGCTGCCAGCTGGAAAATATGGAGCCATTCTTATAACATTTACGCAACGGCGTCGGGCGTGCTCACCCGCAGTGAGAAAGTACAGTGTTGCGTATTCCTCCACGTGGCGGGAGCCGATGCGCAAAAAGTGCATCAGTCCATCCACTTTACGGCTGGCGAAATTGACAAGATCGCTCCTCTCCGAGAAGCGTTTAAGACTTATTGCGAGGGAAAGACAAACCTGACAGTGACAAGGTACAAGTTTAACTCCTACAACCAGGGCACAGAGACAATGGACGCGTACATCCGCGAAGTAAGACACAGAGTGGGACACTGCCAATACGGGGAGTTAGAGGAATCCCTGATGTGCGACAGGCTGGTCAGCGGAATAAAGTGCAACGTACTATGCGACCGCCTCCTGCAAACGTCGAAACTAACGTTACAGGTTTGCGAGGAAATGCGTTGCATGAGCGAACATCACGCCAAACAACTGACGGGAGGTACTGGCGTGGATTACGCATTGGACTTCGTGAGGAGAGAAAACACGTCCCACCAAACACCGCGCGCGTATGACCAGCGGCGACAACAAAGGCCACAACCGGCAGCGAGGGAGGACGAGATCAGACCAGCAGACCCGGAGAAATGCGCGTTAGTTGCTCGTGGTGCGGGGACGCACATAAAAATCAACGCGACGCATGCCCGGCGAAAGGAAAAGTGTGCTCGACCTGCAAAAAGATCGGCCATTTCGCTAGGGTGTGCAGAAGCAAGACAAACAGCGTGAATGAAATTGCGCTTGATGAATACGACCAGGAAGACGACAGCGAATTCTGTGACCCTGAAGAGGATCTCTTTGTCGGGGCGCTGGCAACGGACGGCAACGGATCGGGAGACCTGTGGTTCGCCGACATAGACGTAGGACGGGCAGTAATCAAGTTCAAGCTAGACACAGGGTCCGAAGCAAATATCATACCCATCGACGCATTCAACAGGATCGGTGATACGCATCTTACGAAAGCGAACTGCCGCTTAATCACGTACTCGGGTCAGAAGATAACACCAAGAGGGGAGACGTCGCTGCGGATCAGGGACCAGTGGCTACGCTTCCAGGTGACGGACAGCGGATGTCCGATACTCGGGAAGGAGGCGTGCGTACGACTACGAATCCTGTCCCGGATAGACACCATACAGACGGAGGACGACAAGGCCATCAGCGACGCACAAAATACGGTAAAAACATTTAAAGATGTGTTCACTGGGCTGGGAAAGATAAAAGTAGAAGCGAAGATACACATAGACGCTAGCATTCCACCTGTCATCGATCCGCCCCGACGGATTCCACATGCTATCGAGAACAAAGTGAGGCAGGAGTTAGATCGTATGGTCCGGTTGGGAGTAATAGTAGAAGAGACTGAACCGACACCCTGGGTAAATTCTATCACTATAGTTCGAAAAAGAGACAAAATACGGGTGTGCCTGGACCCGACAAAATTGAACAGGGCGATTAAAAGGGGACCATACCCAACGCGAACAGTAGAGGAAGTAATAGCGAAGCTAGATGGCGCAAAATACTTCTCGGTACTCGACGCAAAAAGCGGCTATTGGCAAATCGAACTGGACAATGAAAGCTCCAAATTGTGCACATTAAACACCCCATGGGGTAGATTTCGATACACAAGGTTACCATTTGGCATCAAAACTGCGGGAGACATTTTCATATATGAAATGAACAAAGTGTTGCATGGACTAAAGGGAGTCAACGTCATAACAGACGACATATTAGTTTATGGACGCACAATGGCAGAACACAATGCGAACCTGACAGCAACTCTAGAACGCGCGAGAGAACTAGGTCTGAGGTTGAATCCAGAGAAATCCAGTGTCGGGAAAACAAGCGTAAACTATGTCGGCCATGTAATTTCAAGTGAGGGGGTCAAACCCAGCAGGGAAAGGGTTCAAGCTATCACAGAAATGCCCACACCCACCACCAAACAATCGGTCCAACGATTTCTCGGGATGGTAGCTTATGTAGCGAAATTCATGCCCAATCTAGCACATATTACGAAACCGTTGCGCATTCTGACAGTCAGGGAAACAGCATGGCACTGGCAGGCCGAGCAGCAAAACGCGTTTGACAAACTAAAGCGTATGATAAAACAGGCACCAGTTTTGAGATTTTACGACGTAAACAAGGTGGTGACCCTCCAGGTAGACGCCTCAAAGTCAGGGCTAGGGGCCGCATTACTGCAGGAAGGCAAACCCATAGCGACGTCATCTAAGGCACTAGATGACACGCAAGCCAGCTATGCCATAATAGAGAAGGAACTATTAGCAATTTGCTTCGGGTTCACGAAATTTCATAACTACATATTCGGTAAGAAAGTGCGAGTCGAGACTGACCATAAACCACTAGTAGCGATTGTCAACAAACCACTATTCCAACTGTCTGCGAGCATGCAGCGCATGAGAATGCGCCTGCAGAACTATGATCTAGAGCTGGTACACATAAAGGGCTCTCACATGTATGTTGCAGATGCCCTGTCAAGGGACCACAGCGACACGACAAGGACGCAGGAGCTGTTCGACACAGAGATCACAGTAGCAGCCATAGGAGTAATAGACGGTGGGCTGCAGGAAGTTGCGAACGAGACCCTGCAGGACAAAGTGTTAATACAAGTCGCTAAACTGGTCAGAGACGGGTGGCCGGAAAGCAAAACGCACATACCGAAAGAAGCCACACCGTTCCACACATTCCGAAACAAAATTACGGGGTCAAATGGCGTCCTGCTAAAAGGTAACAGAGTCATAATACCAGCACATATGCAAAAAACAATGTTAGAGAAACTACACCAAGAGACGCACCAAGGCATAATAAAAAGCAAAAACTTAGCCAGGCAACATATTTTTTGGCCGGGAATGCAATCACAGCTAGAAGACAAAATTGCCAGGTGCACATTATGCCAACAACACAGAAACAGACATCACAAAGAGCCACTGATATCACATGACATACCATTACGACCATTCGCAAAAGTAGGGGCGGATCTATTCCAAATCGGGAATCAAACATACTTGCTAATCGTCCACAACATGTCCAATTACCCGGAAGTGGTAGAGTTAGACAGAACAACAAGTAAGGCCGTAATTCTAGCTATGAAGCAAGTATTCGGGCGACACGGGATCCCAGAAAGCATAGTTTCAGACAATGGGCCGCAATTTGCGAGTGACGACTACGCGCAATTTGCGCACGAGTACGGATTCAAAGCATGCTTCTCGAGCCCACACTACCCGCAATCCAACGGCCAGGCAGAGAGACATATACAGACAGTTAAGAAAATGATCAAAAAAGCCACGGCAGAGGGGAAAGACTACAACATATTCCTTCTAAACTTCAGAAACACTCCGCTAGTGGAAATAAACGCATCGCCGGCGCAATTATTAATGAGCAGGCGGCTACGCTCGAAATTACCGATCATACAAACTCAATTAGAACCAAAAATCACGAAAATAACACACGCGCAAATTCAGAAAGTACAAGCAAAACAAAAAGAAACATTTGACCGACACGCCGGCAAACAACACAAAACAATACAACCCCGACAACAAATAAGATACTTAACACACAAAGGAAAATGGGCTCCAGGAATTATAACCAGGTCAGGAGATTGCCACACGAGAAAGTACGAGATACAAAATCAAAACAATTCGAACTTAATCAGAAACAGGAAACACATATTGCACTCAAGGCAGGATAAACATACACCCCAACAGACCAACACACACACACAACAAAATGCGCACATTGACCCACAAGCCATGGGCCAAGGTCCATATGTAACAAAGAAAGGATGCCAAGTAAAACCTGTGATAAGGCTAGGGTATCAATAAACATGTCAAGCTTATCAGACATCGCCGCACAGCGCAATTAGTGTTAGCGGGACACCCAAGATAAAGGACACATTACAATCACATCTCGTATAACGTTCCATGTGAACCCTGATTGAACTTTATTTGTTTGTTCATCTTGTTTTGTCTTTTCCAGAGAAGGAAGGAAATGTGTTGGACTATGTAAATGATGACCCGGCCAAGCGTAGAAATTGGTCGCGTCGCCATAAAAAAACACAGGTCAGATGGAGAAAAACAACATAACTATCCCTGTAAAATTGGGCATGCTCACACACAATAACCATAGTTAGAAATGTAAAATAAAGTGTCACACAGAGGCAAAGACAAGTGAATACCGACCCTCCACAACAAATACGAACACAGGAACCCGAGGTCGGGGTGGAAACTATATATATGCATGCATTGTTGATACCCAGTTCACGATAACTCTCAAAAATGCGAACGGCTTGTGAAAAGGGAGATGTAGTGTATGTACGGAAACCGAAACCACACACGGGCTAACCAGTGCCGACTGGAAGGCACCGGAATAAAGCCATTATGATACTAGACCTCAACGCGTGCAGTCAGTATATGATCACGTCCCACGGAAGGGAATCCATCACGACATTACAGTTATGTTCGCCACGCCCACTATCAAGATGTTTGACCTGCATGCAGGTTATGTTTGCCATGGCCACTATCAAGATGTTCGACCTGCCTGCAGGTTATGTTTGCCACGCCCACTATCAAGATGTTCGACCTGGCTGCAGGTTATGTTCGCCACGCCCACTATCAAGATATTCGACCTGCCTGCAGGTTATGTTCGCCATGCCCACTATCAAGATGTTCGACCTGCATGCAGGTTATGTTCGCCATGCCCACTATCAAGATGTTCGACCTGGCTGCAGGTTATGTTCGCCACGCCCACTATCAAGATGTTCCACCTGCATGCAGGTTATGGTCGCCACGCCCACTATCAAGATGTTCGACCTGCATGCAGGTTATGTTTGCCACGCCCACTTTCAAGATGTTCGACCTGGCTGCAGGTTATGTTTGCCACGCCCACTATCAAGATATTCGACCTGGCTGCAGGTTATGTTCACCACGCCCACTATCAAGATGTTCAACCTGGCTGCAGGTTATGTTCGCCACGCCCACTATCAAGATATTCGACCTGCATGCAGGTTATGTTCGCCACGCCCACTATCAAGATGTTCGACCTGCCTGCAGGTTATGTTTGCCATGCCCACTGAATCGAGACAATCGACACGCCTGCAGGTAACGTTCCCCACGCCCACTGTAACGAGATGCTCGACCTGCCTGCAGGTTATGTTCGCCAATAAATTTGTTGATAACTCGTATATCTGTTGTCCTCTATCCGAGTGAAATAAATTAACTAAATCATGCCTCGTAGTTTTATGTTTGCATCACCCAATGTATTTATTCACATGTAGATGTGACTAAATAGCACAATGTATCAAATCATGCCTACTACTAATTGTTCCAGATTCATATTAAAGTGCCATAGTCTGATGGGTTTGAGTTTCTGTCATTTTTCTGTGATAAATATATTGTGTTGCTTATTATAACTTAGCTTGAAGTAACTTTTATTTTAAATGGCTAAATTTTGAGATATTTGAAGTACAACAAGGCAAAATTAATTTCAGCAAGCACGCCAAAACTCTGAGACAATAGGCTTCTGCAGTAACAAGTTTTAGTAAATATTCAATATTTCCGTCAATATGGCCACAAATGTTAAATAAGTGCACCAGTATCTAAGTTAGATATGTAGAATCAAATCTCGATAATTGTTTTGCTTTTGAAAAATGTATGCTTTCGTCGGACTATGCAGCTTTAATACCAGATGATAAATAATGATGTTGTCTGCTGTCATGAAATGTCGTTTCCTGTCATAAAATGTCGTCTTCTGCTGCTAAATGTCGTCTGCTGCCGTGAAATGTCGTCTGCTGCCATGAAATGTCGTCTGATATCATGAAATTTCGTCTGCTGTCATGAAATGTCGCCTGCAGTCATAAAATATTGCCTGCTGCCGTAAAAATGCCGTCTGCCCCGTGACATGTGATCTCCTAGAACGCCTTGATGGCTGTACACATGTTCTGTTGAGTTTGATTTGCGCACAGCCGAGATGTGGCGACTTGTTTCCATAGAGACACATGGTGGCGCCCCCTGTGCCGGGCCTGTGATTACGTATGAAACATGACCTTTGAATTTGAATAAAACATGAAAGTAGAGCGTCATGCAGGGTGCTGACCGGACAGATTTGTCACCGCGACAGACTAACACACGACAACAGGCAAGCGGGTTCTCTCAGACTCAAGAGTTGAGCACCAACTTCAAATGTGACAGGTTGTGAGATTCAAACACCAGCTGAATTGAACTGATGACTTACAAAATTTATACTTGTCGCTACCTAGCGTAGTACTTGGCATAACTGCGATAGGGCGAGGAGCAGTAGAATGAGGAAGACCAATTGTCAACAGTTGAAAGAAAGCAGTAACACAAGTAGACTGTCTATTCCACGAATGTAGAAAGCCTTCAGTGACAGGACCATTGGAATTTAGTTGAAGGGGGCGACATTCAGTGGAGCTGACGACAATTAGTGGCACCAGGCGATGCTCAGTGACAGCATAAGACATTTACTGGCAGAAAAAGACTTTTAGTGGGTGCAGACTACATTTAGTGGAAACATATTTAGTGAAAGCAGATGACATTTATCGGCAGCAGAAGACTTTTAGCCATAGAAGGCGACAGTTAAGCTCAGAACATGATGCTTAAGGGCAGCAGTAGAAATTTAATTGCAACAAAAGAGACTTTGCGGGAGCAGACAACACTTAGTGACAACAACCGAGAATCAGTGGCAACAGGCAACAATTAATGGCAGCAGACGACAGGTAGCCCTGCACGGCGAATTTCAGCTGCACCTAATGACGTTTTACCAACAGCAGATGAGATGTAATGGCAGCAAACATTTTATTGCAGCAGAAGATATTTAATGGCAGCAGACGACATTTAGCCATAGAATGCGACATCAAGCCACAGCAGTTGACTTATAATGGCAGAAGCAGATGACATTTAATTGCAACAGAAGCTGTGTAATGGCAGCAGATGACGTTTAGTGGCAGCAGACGACATTCAGTTGTGGTAGACGATATTCAGTGTTGACAGACGACATGTAATGGTAAGAAACGACATTTAATGGTAATAGACGAATTTAATGGTAACATATGACATTCAGTGGCACCAGACGACAAGTAATGGTAACATACAACATTTAATGGTAACAGCCGACATTCAGTGGCAGCAGACGACATTTAATGGTAACAGACAACATTTAATGGTAACAGGCTACATTTAATGGTAACACACAACATTCAGTGGCAGCAGACAACATTTAATGGTAACAGCCGATATTCAGTGGCAGCAGACGACATTTAATGGTAAGAGACGACATTTAATGGTAACAGACGACATTTAATGGTAAGAGACGACATTTAATGGTAACAGACTACATTTAATGGTAACACATGACATTCAGTGGCAGCAGACAACATTTAATGGTAACAGCCAATATTCAGTGGCAGCAGACGACATTTAATGGTAACAGATGACATTTAATGGTTACAGACAACATTTAATGTGGGGCAGTGCTGTGATGACTGACCCTGGATCTGGGTCATGACCCTGGATCTGGGTCATGACCCTCAGTCTGCACTGTGCCTTCAGCCTGCTTGTATTGTTGCATTGTTGTATTGTTGTTGCATTGCTGCACTGGTACCGGCTTGCGTGATTCGCGCTCAATTACAACACCCAGCTGTGGGTGTTCTCTCACCAACAGAAGTGAGCCTTCATGGGAAAAAGGTAAGCTTCACACCCCGATCCTGCGCTCTAAAGAAATGTGATTTAAATATCCTGCAACCGCCATATTGATGACGCCATGAAATGGGAACCAATTGCGACACTCTGAGCAAAGTTAATATTTATGAAAGTTGAAGGTTGATTGATTTATGATGGTTTAACGACATGTCGGCAGGAAGGGTCATATTCACTGTAAACAGTTAATGGTATTTATTCTGTTAGTTTTGTTAATCACATTTATATGTTTACACCATATATTCACACCATTCATACCGTAACACTTTATCAGTCACACTGCATGATTCACCATTCGCACTTCAGCACCTTACCAGTCACACTGCAAAACCTCCCTATTCACCTTGAGTAACGTCAACAGTCGCAGACTCACACTGTAGAACTTCTACATTCATTCGGCAAACAGCCACCAGTCGCCTCCGGCAGTTCTCTGTAACCCAGTGTCAGGTTGAGCGAAGCAATATTATCGAAAGGCTCTTGTGTAAAGCTGCTGCCACCGCCTCTTGTTTATCGCCCACCCCCTCATCTTCCCCTCCCCTTCCCCTTCTTCCCCCTCCCCACTCGCTCCTTTATCCACCAACTTCTACCGCTCTCTCCACCCCCTCCTGTCATACCTCCTCCTCCTCCCCTTCTGCCTCCTTTCCCTCCACATTATCCTCCCCCTTTTCCCCTTTAAGTCTTCCCTTCCTCTCCCCTTCTCCCTCATTCCCCTTCTCCTCCCCTTCTCCCGCCCCTTCTCCTCTTCCCCTCCATCCACCCTTTTCTTCCGCCCCCTTCCCTCTACCACTTCCCCTTCCCCTTCCCCCTACCCCTCCCACCCCCTCCCCTTCCTTCTCCCTCCTCCCTCCCGCGCCCTCCCTGCTACCTTGCCTCTTCCCCTTCCTCCCCCTCCCCTTCCCTCCTTACTCCCCTTACTCCTCTCCTTCCTTTTCCCCCCCCCTTACCCTCCTCCACCTCTTCCCTCTCCCGTTCCCCTCCCAAGTTACCCCTTCCCCTCCTTTCCGCCTCTTCTTCCCCCTTCCTTCGCCCTCCCTTTCCCCTCTCCTTCCTCCTTTCTCCTACTGCCTCCCTTATTCTGCATCCAGCCGCTCCTGCTCCCTCTTCATTTCCCCGCCTTCCTTCCTCCTCCTCCTCCCGCTCCTCCCCCTTCTCCATTTCTCTCCTTTCCTCCCTCCTCCTCCTCCCGCTCCTGCAACCGTCTCCATTTCCCTCCTTTCCTCCCCTTCTCCTCCGCTCCTCCCCCCCCCTCCCCCTCATACATCTCCCATCCCCCCTTCCCTCCTTCACCCTCTACTCCCCGCTCATCCTAGCACATCCACTTCTGCGCATGTGCCTGGTCCCCCGCTGGAGGCATTAACCCGCCCCCTTGTGGCCATTACGCGCGCCAGTGGATTCTAGGGCATGCGCACTGCGTAGTATACGACTGCTAAATGTCGTCTGTCATTGAAAACAGACGCAGCGCAAGTGGAATCCGATGGGAGCATTTGGACATTCATTCATGAGCTCGTCTCAGAATAAGAAGCGTCCCCGGCGGCATGATCAGCGCACTTCCGGTCCTGGTCGATGGGGGGGGGGGGGGGGGGGTTAGAGTGGTGTTTTGTATGGAGTAGTGGGTGGGTGGAGTGCGGTTGTGTCTGTGTAGTGGTCCGTGGGGTGTGGTGGGTGTGGGAGTGGGTAGTGGTTGTGGTGTGTACTGGTGGTGTAGTGGTGGTGTAGTTTTGGAATAATGGTGGTGTTGTGGTGGTACAGTAGCGGTGTAGGTATGCGTGAGTTGTGGTAGTGGTGGTGGGAGTGGGTAATGGTTGTGGTGTGTAGTGGTGGTGTAGTGGTGGTGTAGTGGTGGTTTAGTGGTGATGTAGTGGTCCGTGGGTCATGGTGGTGGTGGTGGTGGGGGTGGGTGTGGGTAGTGGTTGTGGTGTGTACTGGTGGTGTAGTGGTGATGTAGTTTTGGAATAATGGTGGTGTTGTGGTGGTACAGTAGTGGTGTAGGTATCCGTGAGTTGTGGTAGTGGTGCTGGGAGTGGGTAATGGTCGTGGTGTGTAGTGGTGGTGTAGTGGTGGTGTAGTGGTGGTCTAGTGGTCCGTGGGTCATGGTGGTGGTGGTGGTGGTGGTTGTGGGTGTGGCTAGTGGTTGTGGTGTGCACTGGTGGTGTAGTGGTGGTGTAGTTTTGGAATAATGGTGGTGTTGTGGTGGTACAGTAGTGGTGTAGGTATGCGTGAGTTGTGGTAGTGGTGGTGGGAGTGGGTAATGGTTGTGGTGTGTAGTGGTGGTGTAGTGGTGGTTTAGTGGTGATGTAGTGGTCCGTGGGTCATGGTGGTGGTGGTGGTTGTGGGTGTGGGTAGTAGTTGTGGTGTGTACTGGTGGTGTAGTGGTGGTGTAGTTTTGGAATAATGGTGGTGTAGTGGTGGTACAGTAGTGGTGTAGGTATGCGTGAGTTGTGGTAGTGGTGCTGGGAGTGGTTAATGGTTGTGGTGTGTAGTGGTGGTGTAGTGGTGGTGTAGTGGTGGTGTAGTGGTGGTTTAGTGGTGGTGTAGTGGTCCGTGGGTCATGGTGGTGGTGGTGGTGGTGGTGTGTACTGGGTTTTGGTGTAGTGGTGGTGTAGTTTTGGAATAATGGTGGTGTTGTGGTGGTACAGTAGCGGTGTAGGTATCCGTGAGTTGTGGTAGTGGTGGTGGGAGTGGGTAATGGTTGTGGTGTGTAGTGGTGGTGTAGTGGTGGTGTAGTGGTCCGTGGGTCATGGTGGTGGTGGTGGTGGGTGTGGGAGTAGGTAGTGGTTGTGCTGGGTAGTGGTGTTGTAGTACGGGTGTAGTGGTGGATGTGGTGTAGTGGTGGTGTGGGGGTGATGTACTGGTGGTGTAGTGGTAGGTATGGTCGTGGTGGTGGTTGAGATGCAGGGCCGTAACTAGCAGGGTGGGAAGGAGAAGTTGCCCCCACACGCCCCCAAAACAAAAAAGCAACTACCAGAACAACTTCTGGGAACTTCTAAGGTACGGCTCTAGGGTGGTGGTGGGCAGTGGTTGTGGTGGGGAGGTGGAGGTGGTATTGGTGTGCTGTTGGGGGGGGGGTGAGAGCGGTTACAGTTCCTTGCCCCATTCTCTTAATGCTGGGCACCAGGCTAGGTAGTGACAAGTATCAATTTGTAAGTCATTGCTTTGACTCGCCCAGCATTTGAACGCAGGGATTCAAATCTCTCGACCTACCAAAACGGGAAGCGGGCGCTCAACTCATTCAGTCACCCTGTCTGGTCCATAAAGGACTTAGGATTCTAGCGCGACGACTGGTAGTGAGTGATCTGCAGTGACCTCGCAGGCAGGGAGCCACATAGACACGAGGGCGTGGATATGGTGATGGCATCAGGGAGCCTAGGTAGTGGAAATGTTAGTATGCTCACCTTGGAATGTGAGAAATGTGGATTCGAGTCCCTTTCTACGCATGATGTTTCCTTTCTTTGCAATACCATCACAGATAGTAGAGGGATAGGTGGTTAAGTGACGTCATGAAAGCGTGATAATTGACGGTTTCGAAAGCGTGATAATTGTCTGTGTCATTCAGATGCTATAACCTGGGTGCAAGACGGAGTTTGAGAATAGAACAGGGTTTAGCTGCGCTTTAAGTTTTACTATTAACGTTTAAAGGTGTACTGACACAACTTGGGAATTACAACTAAATTGCATCTCAAACTGAACCAAATTAGGCACAGAGCATATCTTGTGCTTTCCGTTATGTTTAATGTCACTAGAGTTAATGGTGAAATGCCCATATCATCGCTCATTATCATGCTTCCAATATGGTGGCTGTATTTTCGGATTCCACGCTGGGAGAGCCTCAAACAGCTTTGCTTTGCCATCCATATTATATATATAAAATCCTTGATACCACCACAACACTAATGACGAGAGAATGACCGTGGTGGACATCCCTCCCCCTACCCTCAGATACATATGGATGTCGGGGCGCCACCTGGTGGGTAGGGACGTAACCACAGTCTGTCATGAGGCGGGTGTTGGGGGAAGCCTTGTAGGTGACTTGTCACGTCCAGTCAGTAAACAACATGTCAGGTTGTGGATTATTACATTGACCCTTGCCACACCTTACCACCCACCATATTTACCACACCAAAGGCAATTTCCATTATTCCACAACAATTAATATTTCCCTCGATTCATAATAATCTTTCTTTCGAGTCTCTTTTTTTTTTCAACTCACCAAAATCAATTATTTTCACCAAAAAGGACTTATCAATTAGTATTGCCTAATAGTATGTTCTACATTTTTCCATTTGATCGTATTTTATTTTTCACTTCTCTAAAACATATAATATTTTCATTTTCCCTGCATTACTTTTCATTTCTCCAAAATTTATGCGAATACTTTATCATCTCTTTGCGATTGATATTTGTCATAAAATGTTGGCTTTGCTTCCTAACTATTAGCCTTTCTAGGTTCAATCCAACTACCCACACCTACTTGTGGATGTGGCATTTCAGCAGGGGAATTGAGTGCACCCTCTGACTTATGTGTTGAAAGTTTGATTGTTGGGGTTTTACATTGTAGCAACATCTAAGGTCATTTCAGGATGGGTACTGATGTGTGACAGTGCGCACTCATGGCCACTTCATAGTTCTACCCCACTGGGAGACCAGGCTGCTGACACCATGATGCAATATCCCACTCAGTCACATTATCCTGACACTGAGATAAACCAGTCCTTGGCCTATCCTAATAATGCTGAGCGCCTGGCTAGGTAGCGACAAGTATCAGTTTGGTAAATCTTTGGTCTGACTTGACCGGGTTGATTCGGGAAGCCGGCACTCTTTCAAATTCGGCCACCGCGTTTGGAATATGGGTCATACTCTGAAACTGGGCACTGAATTGTGACATGGAAACCATAAGTGAATACATTCCAAATAATAGCAAAATAAAAATGTACAAATAATAGCGGAATCCATGTTCCTATGAATGTTTGCATGCTGTGCATATGTCAAATTGGAGAAAAATATATTTCACTTTTTGATTTGGATCTTATAAAAATTGAGCAACATCACTTGTGTAACAGGGAAATCAAAGACACTTCTAGAACATTGTTTTAACATACACAAGAAAAGAAACCACAATTTTATTGATTACAGTTAAAGTTGCATAGTCCGATGAAATATCACATTTTCAAAACCAAAATAATTATCTAGATTTTATTTTACATATCTTACTTAGATACTGATGCAATTAGTAAACATTTATTTCTGCATTGACGGGAATACTGAGTCCATTTAATAGAAGTTTTAGAACCTGTAACTGCAGAACTCTATGGTGTCAGAGTGTCGGCAAGCTTGCTGAAACTAATTTTCAATGTTTGCACTTCAAATATCTCAAAGGTTTACTATTTAAAATAAAAGTAGCTTTAAGCTAATGTCAAGTAGATACTAGTGATCGATCTAATATATTTATCTCAGAAAAAATACAGAAATTCAAAACCATCGGACTATGCAACTTTAAGTAAACAAGATTATGTCTTACAAGAAAAAAGTTCAAAAAAAGGTTGCCTAAGTGCATGGTGTCAATGTGTAAATTTCACATTTTCACTTTAGCAAAAAATCATACAAGCGTACTTTTGATATATTTTGTGGGATAGATTAAATGTATCTACTATTGCTAACCTACTTAATACACAGAGGCTGCGATAATTATTTGACTTGCTATCAATAAAAGAAAGAATGAATTAACAGCAGCGTAACATGGAAACCAAACAGTGGTGCCCTAGAAAATGTGACATATAAAGTACTTACACATATATTATTCATGTATGTAATTCTTCTGCTTATTATTTGCTCTCTTATTCCATTATACTCATCATCATCATCATGCTATCAGTCGCAATGCGACAAAGACTGCTTTCATTACTTAACCGCGTGCAGTTGCACATTTCATAAAAGCTGCTTGCTGCTGACTTTTGCTAGTTACTAGTGGTACTCTCTCGGGGAGCAAATAGAGGTCTTACACCGGCAAGAACACGTCAAGACAGGTGCAAACTACCGCTCCTGTAATCTCCTTTGATATGTTCCTTTGTACTTGGATTACTGGAGGCTGGGGTGCAGCCTGGAGAGCTGGAGGTATGCTTCCAAGCAGCTCCTTATTCCAGGTGGCGCATCACCCCCCCACCCCCCTACTGTCTGCCCATTTCGCCGCCGATTTTGATGCCCCATATGTTATGTGTATTACCGGGGGGGGGGGGGGGGAAGTCGGCTGGTGTGCGGCGCGCATGAGCAAGCAGCAGACGACATTTGGTGGCGAACAGGCCTGACCTACTTAAATCAGAACGCGAGATTAGCCGGACGTGGCGCAGATCTGTATTCGGGGCACGGTGCAAGCCGCTAAGCAATCCGGCCACGGCAGCCGGTGGCGCCCCCTGGGGAGACGCTAGTGAATACAACCTGCATCCGGACCGGAGAAGGCTGCCAATTCGCAATGAGCCTCCTCACCGACTGGGCTGTATGCATGTGAGCCGCCTGTCATTGTCCTGCTCGACCAGACGGGATGGCCGAATGAGTTAGAGCGTCCGTCTCCCGTGCTGGTAGATCGTGGGGTCGTTGGTTTCGAACCCTGGTCGAGTCAAACCAATGACTTAAAAATTGATACTTGTCACTTCCTAGCCAGGCGCTCGGCATTATTAAGACAGGGCAAGGACTGGTGTGCTCAGTGTCAGGATAATGTGACTGAGTGGGATACCGGGTCATGGTTCTGGCGGCCTGGTTTCCCAGTGGGACAGCACTATATAGTTGCTATGAGTGTGCACTGTCACAAGTTGGTACCCGTCCTGATATGAACTTAGATGTTGCTAGGATGTAAAACAACAACAAACAAACAACAAACAAACAAACTTGTGTACGTTCATTGGTTGGTTGTTGCAGTTTTACGTCCTGACAGCATCTAAGGTCATATCAGGATTGCTACCGACTTGTGACAATGTGCACTCATGGTGACTTTATAGTGCTGCCCCACTGGAAAATCAGTCCACCAGCACCATGACCCAATATCCCACTCAGTCACACTATCCTGACACTGAGCTAACCAGTCCTTGCTCCATCATATTAATGCGGAGCATCAGGCTAGAAGGTGATGGTGTGCTAACCATTAAACCATCTAGGCTCCCTGATGTCATCACCTTATCCACGCCTATCGGTCTATGTGGATCCCTGCCTGAGAGGTCAGTGGAGACTATCAGACTAGTAATTCTGAATTCCCGGCTAGGTAGCGACAATTATACATGTCTTTGATATGCCTGGTGAGTTGCTACCTGCAACATTAGTTATTACCGCTGACACCAGAGGGCGGGTCTGTGGTGGAAATCCTATATAACACCTATAAGACCATTTCCACAGAACTTGATGCATAATACACAATACACAGTGAGCTGCTGGCCACATTAGTTCTTTCCCCTCCCACCAGAGGGCAGGTTTGTTATGGAAATCCTCTAGAAGACCTTTTTCCACACAGCAGTCTTCACACTAAGCAACTAGTTACAACAATAGTTTTCGGCATTACTATCGGGGGGAAGGTTGGTGGTGCAAATCCTCTATAAGACCTTTTCCAGAGAGCCTGCTGCACAGTGAGATGCTGCCTACATTACTTATTGCCACTGCCATCAGAAGGAGAGACGGTGGTGGGAATCCTCTATAACACCTGAGTCCTATGGAGCAATGGCTTTGGAGAAAGTTGATGAACAAAATGTGAAGTGAAATGTCGCGCAGTGTAAGCCAGCCTTGTGATTATCGCAAACACCTTGCAACAACATCAGGGAATGGACAGGGCTGGAGTTCGGCGAGTCACAGAGGGCAGCGGAGAACAGGGGAAACTGGAGAAAACTGGTTGCAAAGTTATCTGTGGTGCCCCAACGACTCTCGTGGTTAATGGGTTGATGATGATGATGATGATGAAACACCAGGGCCGTAATCGATTATCACGACCCGGGCGAGTCGTCAGAATTTCATATAGAACACCGCGAGTGGAGTCGACAAATACACGTGCCGTGTGCAAAACAACCCGACCCCAGTAACCCACCTCTTGGCTGGGGTTTGCTAGGAGCGATGACGTCACATCTGTGCTGGTACCTGTAGGATAACTGCTACCAGTACAAGTCCTACGTGTTGTTTTAATGCTTTTTTTTAAAATAACCCAGATTGTCAGCTTCTACAATCATAAAATACTTTAAATCCTATTTTGCTGTACATATATCGGTTATTGAAAAAAAATATTAAGTTTTAGATTAAGCCACCATTTTGTCCACCCCGAGCGTATTTGTTTATTCAACCCGAGTCTGTGAGATGTGTGCATGCGCCAAAAAGTGGCTCGGGTGACCCGAGTTGATTAATCGATTGCGCCCCATGCGACGCTCTAGCAATTACCTGCTAGCGTATATATTCCAATATGTGTCTGCAAGTAATATAGTACGCACGTATGGCAGGATGAATTGTAGATCGTGATTGATTTTCACAACATATTAACAGTAGAGCCTAGAGTGTGATTTTATTACTTGTACATATTGTTGCGGAAGCATCATGATTAAATATTAATGGGGGACTTTCACGATTCTCTTTCTGTTGCTAATATTGTGGGGTGGATTTCGTGGGTTCATTAGTTGATTAAGCAGAGGAAATGTCAATTGCGGACAATTGGTCTTCCTCATTCCACTGCTCCTTGCCCTATCCTAGTAATGCCAAAGGCCAGGTTAGGCTTAGATTTAGCTTTTTTCACAAACCGAGGGAAACATTGCACTGACAGCGGGACTCGAACCTACAAGTCTGCCATTCCACTACTAGCATCCTAGGGATTCGACTGTCTAGGCTCCCTCGGGCAATTCACCTACCGAGGCCTACCTGTGTATGTGGCATTTCAGCTGGGAGATCAGTGCATCTCACTACATTTACCCCACTGGATTTAGAATTACAAATATCCAGGTAGTGCACTTACAGTACCTATAAATAGATGGTCCATCACTATACAGCGTACATCATGTACAAAATGCTGGTCACAGCATCAATGTTGCAGAAATTGTTTTTGCAAATGAAAGGACAATTTTGCCTAGAGCAGGCCTCGAACCTACACTTCTGCCATTCTGTGGTTGGTACCCAAACCAATAGCTAAGCTCAGCTCCCTGATTAAATCAACCTATTCTCACCTACCTGTGTATGTGGCATTTCACCTGGGAGGGGGAGTGAACGTGGGTCAAAAGTCAGCAGACGAACCGGACCTGTCCATCAAAGACTCTAAGAGACGCTGAGAAAACTGGGACTGAGATGCCATGTGGGACAGGACGGGAGGGCCGAGTGGACAGAGCGCCAGATTATCCAATGAGAAGTGGCGGAATAAATAAGGCAGTGCCCTACCTACACGATTAATATAGCCACAGGTGGATGCATTGTCAGGATAGTTTGACTGAGTGGGATATTGTGAGACTGTTCACAAGCACGCTTCACCGCACATATAAAGTCTCTTTTTCATGCTTCAGTGCACACAAAAGGCCCCCCTTTTCACACATCACTGCACAGAAAAACTATTTCTCTACACTTCATTGCACACAGAACCCACTTCTCCACACTTCACTGCACACAGAACCCACTTCTCCACACTTCACTGCACAGAGAACCCACTTATCCACGCTTAACTGCACACATCAACCACGTCTCTACACTTCATTGCACACATAAACACTTCTCCTCACTTCATTTGGAGAACCCACTTATCCATGCTTAACTGCACAAATCAACCACTTCTCTACACTTCATTGCACACATAAAACACTTCTCCTCACTTCACTGCACACATAAACCACTTCTCCACACTTCGGTGCACACAGAAGACACTTTTCCACACTTCACTGCCCACAGAAACCGCTTCTCCACACTTCACTGCACAGAGAAACCAGTTGTCTACACTTCATTTCACACATAAAACACTTCTCCACACGTCACTGCACACAGAAACCACTTCTCCACACTTCACTGCACATATAAACCCCTTCTCCGCATTGCGCTTCGCAGATAAACCACTTCTCCAAGCTTCACTGTACTCACTAATAACGACCCTTGGATATGTCCCGTAATGGTTGGTTGGTTGGTCGATGGAGTTTTACATGGAAGGCAAAATCTGAGGTCATATCTGCACGGGTACCGACTTTATAGTCCTGCCCCATTGGGAAATCAGGCCACCGGCACCCACTCAGTCACATTATCTTGACACTGAGCGAACCAGTCCTTGCCCTATCCTAATAATGCCGAGCGCCTGGCTAGGAAACAAGTATCAATTTTATAAGGCATCGGTTTGACTCGACTGGGAACCGAACTCCCGATCTCCCACAAGCGAGGGCCGCGCTCTATCGATTAGACCATTGCTACCTGTAATGTACACAACCCCACTCAGAATCTCAACTAGTGTATACCGGTCATGGTAGGAGGCTGAGAGCATCACAGGGGCTAGCAGACTGTCAACATGGCTGCTATCAGGGAGGCGGGCGGCCTAGGCTCTTATCAGGTTGCTCGCAAGTGTCACCCCCACGGAGAACCAGCGACATCTCACTGAGACTGAGAAGCCGAGAACCAGTGACATCACGCTCAGTCTGAGAGTACCAGGGGGGCAGTGTTGATGGAAGCCGAGAACCAGCGACATCACGCTCAGACTGAGAGTACCAGGGGGCGGCCATGATGGAAGCCGAGAACCAGATACATCACACTCAGACTGAGAGTACCAGGGGGCCGCCATGATGGAAGCCGAGAACCAGCGACATCATGCTCAGACTGAGAGTACCAGGGGACGGCGTTGATGGAAGCCGAGAACCAGCGACATCACACTCAGACTGAGAGTACCAGGGAGCGGCCATGATGGAAGCTGAGAACCAGTGACATCATGCTCAGACGGAGAGTACCAGGGGGCAGCCATGATGGAAGCCGAGAACCAGTGACATCA